>CABFPE010000400.1:755759-771025 GCA_900660155.1 Hofstenia miamia | reverse complement strand
TAAAATTTATCTTAAGCAAAAGTATATCTCAGGACAATCATGGCTAGGATACAAATTCTACAACAATGATTACTCAACAACCCGTACTTGAAATCTCCTAGTAATTTCTCCCTAGCCTGTTAGATTTATTGTATAGTATACTTTGCTTTTGTATGTATTTGTATGTATGTTTGTATATTTTTGACGCTATTCAGTTTTTTATTTTTTATCAGTTTTTAATTGTCAATATTTATCTGAATAAAGAATATCTTATCTTATCTTATATATAATATAAATATGTATACAATAATTATGCAATGTAAATAAAAATTACCAGCCGGAAAAGCTGTTCCCGTCCAAATACCGGTCCCGGATTTAAAATTTCCGGCCAGTTCCAACTCTAGTTCATCATTAAGTGGTTTCAAGAAAATTTTTTTTAAAACGAATCAAACATTTTCACTCAAATAAACCGTGTAAAATTACATGTCTACACTTAAAATGCATCAACATTGATTTTTGCTATTTTTCTATCTGATTGTATGTTATATTTTAAAACAGAAACACAAATCAATGTTTTTTTATATGAGTGAGGATCCAGTAATTTGAATGAGTGGGGATGGTATGATGATTGAATTTCTGTAAGGGTATTTTCTATAAATATCCATTAGAATTGTTTAATGAAACATTCTAATGTAAGCGAATGCAGTAGCAGTGCATCAAAATAATTAAAATAATTAAGTTTTGCTTGTTTTGATTTAGCAGCAGTCCAACTTTTATTAGAAATTTCTAAAAAAACTCTCGATCTTGAGCTTAAAAATATCAACACTGAACTCAGTAATAAAGCTTAGTTGCTTTTTTGTAAAATTTTATAATAGATTTTGGTAGAAGTAAAAATTTTGTGGGGCATAAGAAGTTTCTCCCAAAAGACAAGAGCATACAAGTGATTTCTGTCTTTATTGTTTTAATTTCTCAATGGATTGCGGACGTACTTGGCAGCCCGGTTAATTACAATGGACACCATTAAATTAACAAACGCAAAACACTAGCTGACTTGCAAATGGAGTATTTTCTTCCAGAAATTATAATATGTACTCAATATTATCATAGATGATTAGGATTCAGTCATTACTTCATTCATTTGCTTTTCATTTGCGACTTTGTAATTACTTTTATAGCAGTTCAGAGATTTTCTATGAGATTCAGGTATGGGTAGTATTAAAAAAGTGCTATAGCTTAGGGTTTTGGCACTTAATCGGTTCTCTATTGGTGCTTTTGATTCACACCAGCCAGCAAACGGATGGGTGGTACTTGTAATGTTTATGTTTGGTAGGTTTCCGTTGGTCAATGCTACTTGCGTCTCTACTACTATATTAGAAAAATTGTTAGTAACTTTGATCAAACGATTATAATTATATCAAGACACAAATGTCTTTAAGTGTGCCCATTTTGAAGACATTGCAACTCTGAAGGAAGGAAGGATTAAAATACTAATCAAATTTGCAGATTAGTTTGCTTATTCACATCTGAACACTGAGTCAGATAAGGAATTTCGTGCCTAGCATTATGAATGTTCAATTGACTGGTCAGTGTGTTTAACAAATTTCAAAACATCAGTTTAAATTGATATAGGTCTGTGTTTTGAAGAAATGGGCTTTGCACCTTTTTGCAGATTGCAATAACTTTTGCAACTTTTAGTTCATCAGGATATTTGTTACATTTAATGCATTCATTAAACAAGTCGCAAAAACGTCTTGCTATAACATTTAGTGATTCTTTTAAAAACCAAATAGGATACTTACAAATTCGATTAGCTTTTCCAAACACCTGAAATACGAAGATTCAAATCTCAAGAGAGTCAAAGACATTCTGATTAAATGTGTGAAAAGCTTTCCTAGGGATTCTGCTGCCGGTGTCTAAACTTTATGCTTCCCATCTGATTAATGCATTCCAATGTCCAACACCTGAATATGGTGACAAAGCAATTGCATCTGTGCTCGAAGCAATCAACTGCTTAATATCTGGTAATGTTCTTGATGAAATTGCACCATATCTTTTTGGAACTAATCTTTTTGCATTGAAGAAAAAGGACGGTGGAATTCGCACAATTGTTGTGGGAGAAGTTCTTCGAAGATTGATTGCTAAATGCTTATGTCAATTGTCAAGTAATAGGGCAGCTGTTCTTTTTTCTCCACTTCAAGTTGGTGTAGGCATTAAGGGAGGTTGTGAAGCTGTCATTCATGCTTTGAGTGGATTGTTGGATGCTGTTGGATCGAAGACTAATTTAGCATTTCTCCAGGTAGACATCAAAAATGCATTTAACAGTCTTAATTGTTCAGCAATACTTTCTTAAGTTAAACTTCATTTTCCACAGTTATATCCTTGGGTCTATTTTTGCTACTCCCAGCCTTCTCGGTTGAAATTTGGATCTAAATCCTTGCTTTCAGCTTGTGGAGTTCAACAAGGTAATCCCTTGGCTCCCCTTTTGATTGCATTAGCTATTCACCCGATTGCTTCTGCTATCAAAGATAAATTTCATGAATTAGCATGCAACGCATGGTATTTAGATGATGGTTCCCTTGTTGGGGACGTTCCATCTTTGTGCAAAATATTTGAGTTTGTGGTGTTAGCTATGAAAAAGTAGGCTTGGGAATTAGTTTAACTAAATGTGAAGTTTGGTCGCTTAATCCTAATTATGGTTTCAGTGCTTTGCCCAAAACAATCAACAGACGAAAAGATGGTCTTATCACTCTCAGAGCTACTATCTCCAAGTCTCCAAAATTTTTCTTAGAGTTCTTTTCGAAACGTGTTCCTAAGTCCATTGAAATTATGAATGACATAAAATTACTTGAAGACCCACAGTTAGAATTGTATTTGTTGAGAAACTGTGCTTCACTACCTAAGATATTGTTTTGCTTAAGAACTTCTAAGCCCGCAACTGTCACAGCAGAAATTTAAGAATTTGATTCAGCAGTTTATCAATCACTAGAAAGTATAGCAGGTTCAGCTGTTTCTGTATAACAAAGACTACAGGCGTCTTTGCCAATTTCGAAAGGAGGTCTTGGATTACCACTAGCATCAACAATTGCTTCTGCTGCGTTCTTGGAGTCATATGTGAACAATAAAGAACTATGTAAACAGATTGTTCCCATTGATGATGATATTTACTCTGTGCCACATCATTTTGTTTGCAAAAAATTTCTAGCAAAGGACTAGCGTTGTCTGCGATGCCTTTACACATAGCCCCAAAAGCGCAGAAGTCTATTTGTTCACTTGTTTATCCTCCAGTCTTTCCTTCGTTCCTGCAGAATTCCGAATTTTGATTTGTTATCCGCTTGGCATCCCCTTAATTGATGATGACAAAAAATGTCCAAAATGCTTTAAGCCTTTGGATATATTCGGCGATCATGCTACGTCATGCGCGGTTGATGGTGTAGAATTACGCGTCATGATCGACTCAGGGACGCTATTTTTCAACTGCTTCTAAATGTGCTTTTTGTCTGCTGTGCTTGAAAAGTCTAACCTCACTGACTCTCGTGCTCGTCCTGGGGACATTTTTTGCCATGCTGGTCTTTTGGCCGACCATCCGCTCTAGACATGACTGTAATTAGTTCACTGCAGCCTTCGATTGTTTCTCTTGCGGGTACTAATGCTAGTCATGCTCTGGAAGCTTCAGGCACCTGTAAGCTTACTAAATACGCAGAATCATGTTCAGCTGCTGGTATATCCTTCATACCACTGTCAGTGGAAGCTCTAGGAGGATGTTCAACAATTGCTAGCAAACTATTCTCCAAGATGTCTTTTATGTCTTCTGCCAGAAGTGCCTCTTGCGATCTGAATACGATTTCTACATATTTTTTCCAGCAATTGTCAGTAATTTTATAGGGGGGAAGTGCTACACTTCTTTTATCAAGATATGGTTGTTAGGGCTCAAGCAATTTGTGTTTAATCTGTGACATCTGGAACGCAAACTCACACATTGTACAAGTTTTTCATTATCGATCACCCAAAAAATAATCATTGTAATGTTAATTTTATATGTATTGATTTCCGTTCTTTTTAAAAAAACAATTTTATTCTCGGTGATTCCTAAATATTATATTTTTGTAATGTTAATTTTGTAAAATGTGCTTTATTAAATACTATTTATTGTTTAACTAAATGTGAAGTTTGGTCGCCTAATCCTAATTGCGATTTCAGTGCTTTACCCAAAACACTCAACAGACAAAAAGATGGTCTTATTACTCTCGTAGCTCCTATCTCCAAGTCTCCAAAATGTGGCCAAGAGTTATTTTCGAAACGTGTTTCTAAGTCCTTTAAAATTATGAATGAAAAAAATTTACTTGAAGACCCACAGTTAGAATTACATCTGTTGAGGAGCTGTGCCTCACTACCTAAGATATTGTTTTGTTTAAGAACTTCTAAGCCCGCAACTGTCACAGCAGAAATTTAAGAATTTGATTCAGCAGTTTATCAATCACTAGAAAGTATAGCAGGTTCAGCTGTTTCTGTATAACAAAGACTACAGGCGTCTTTGCCAATTTCTAAAGGAGGTCTTGGTTAACCACTAGCATTAACAATTGCTTCTGCTACGTTCTTGTGGTCATATGTGGACAATAAAGAACTATGTAAACAGACTATTCCCATTGATGATTATTTACACTGTGCCACATCAGTGTTTTCAAGAACTTTCTAGCAAAAGAGTAGCGTTGTCTGAAATGCCTTTACACATGGCACCAAAAGCACAGAAGTCTATTTGTTCACTTTTACAACAAGTTAGCCAGAAAACATGTTTATCCTCCAGTTTGTCTCTTCGCGATAAAGCACAAGACTTCTCTCTTGTTACATACCAGGAAGTGGGGATTGGTTGTCTGCCATTCCCTTGAAAGCACTTGGTCCTTCCCTCACTCCTGCAGAATTTTGCTTTAAGCCTTTGGATTTATTCGGTGATCATGCGCGGTTAATGGTGAAAAAATTATGCGTCATGATCGACTAAGGGGGGCTATTTTGAAACTGCTTCTAAATGTGCTTGAAAAGTCGAACCTCACTGAGTCTCGTGCTCGTCCTGGGGACATCTTTTTGCCATGCTGGTCTTCTGGCCGACCAGCCACTCTAGACGTGACTGTAATTAGTTTACTGCAGAATTCGGTTGTTTCTCTTGCGGGTACTAATGCTGGTCATGCTCTGGAAGTTTCAGAAAACCGAAGGGTTACTAAATACGCAGAATCATGTTAGTGGTATAATCTTCATATCACTATCAGTGGAAACTCTGAGGATGGTCACCAATTGCTATCAAGGTATTGTCGAAGATGTCTTTTATGTCTTCTGCTAGACGGTTTAGTTTTTGTATTTTCGTAATCTCAAACTCCTTAGTGCAATTTTACCATTCAAATTCTTAATACAGGCCAACATATAAGAATACCCAAACATATTGTGACAAGACAAAGCAACATACGAGTAATGTCTATATCTACTCCCTGCTAGAGTATTTATTTTGGAATGAAACAAGAATAACTGCAGTCACATTGGCATTTCCAAAAGAGAATTTTTTGTAACAAGATATAAACTCCTATCTACAAAGCATTGCACGTGCCGGTCGTTATTGAACTAAAGGATTGGCTATCACATTAGTCTCTAGTCCTGAAGATACTATGATTTAAAATCAAGTTTAAGATCGTTGTGATGTTAGCATTGTGGAACCAACTGCTGAATTGGGCGTTGCCTCATATATTCTTTAGAAAACCTCTTGATGTTGGTTTTAACATGTATATTTTTGAAACTCACTTGTATTTTTTATGTTCTTTATTTGATTTTTATGTAATCATTTTGTTCAAATACCATGTTAATTTTTGATAACATATTTCTTTATCCTCTTGGGATTCCAATGAATAGATGCAATGCGTGTCAGTAACCAATCGCGATAGCATGACTCGTCTCTTAATTTAGGACTTGTTTTTTGATATATTTGTAATAAAATATTTCCTTTTTTAGCATTCTCCAACATTATTACAGCGAAACAAAAATCCTTCTGTGTTAATTCTGAAAATAGTTGGTATCGTAATAACTTGTCTTTTACAATGAAGTACATACACTGTATGGAAATAAGCAGTATAATAGAGATGTCGATAAAATGCATAGGAACTATCATGCATTTTTAGCCAGAAATTAATAATAGAAATATCGTAGGAAACGAATGAAATTATGTCAATTCGAAACATCATCTTTCATGATAACTTAACGAACCTCTTCAATGCCTAGTCTTGCAACAATAAATTCTTAAAGGTAGGGTATTCTTTTATGTTCACACTATATAACAGCCATTTGTATACAATGACCAAATATAAACTTTTTTGTCACTGGAAGAGAAACATTCTTTTTAACAGCTTTTGGCATTGCAAACGCTTAGTTATTAATGTCTGTTTTTAATTTTTGTGTATATTCACTACTGAGTACAGCAATTCATCTCATTAGGTGTATTTGTTAATACATTTTTGTAACTTGTTTGTTCTTTACAACAATCAACCAATTTAAAAAATCAACAAATCAAAACTAAATCCCTGGAAAGCTTATCCCCATCATTTTAATAACAATTTTGTATAGTGAATTCTTTGCATGGTTGCATGCAATGCATTTTAACATTAATAATAGCAAGTATAATTTTCCAAGATACTTTGGTTTCAAGACTAATCACATACCTAACGTTCACTAATTTTTCAATACATTTTTTAGTAGTGGTAATCATTTCCTACTTGATTTAATAATAATAATAATTTTTGAGAGAAATTAATAGAATGTAATGGTTCAAAAAGGAGCATTCAGCAGAAATATATTGCTAAATTCCAGTTATTTTAGGTACTAAAGATATAGTTAAATCACAGTACCACTATTAAAAGAGATGTGGGTATTAAGAAGATAACTTCACCATCTGTTTTGTCTAGTAAGTTATTCGAATTTATGTAATTCCCGAAAAGCGAATAATAAAAGGTGTCCAAGATTTTTGTCACTTTTTTTAATTAAACCTACTACTGGCATACTGACATGATTGTAACCTCGCCATGATAAATGCATGAATGAGTATGGATGTATGCTGTGCTCATGACATGAGAGAGTATGATTGTTTTCTTACAAAATTTTAATGACGTCTTTTGTAAGTAAATTTAATTAGTAATGCCTCAGTTTGAAGTCTGTTGCAAATTCTAAGTTTTCGACGCAGACACTCTTCTGCCAAAAAATGTTTTACTAGAATAGCTATATTTTCATTTAGCCTTGCATATACATGACTATATAAATATATATACACTATTTACAACATATATACAAAGACTAAAAAATATGACGCTACTTTACAAATTAAAAACAAAACAAAAACACTCATACATACATTAAAAAGTTAAGGAAATTCGCCAAACATTAAATTTAATAGTGTCTTAAATCATATCGACTATCTAACAAATATTTTTTAACAATCTTTTAAATGTTCCTAAAATATGTGCATTGCGAATATTTGGTTCTAATTTGTTCCATATATTTATTGATATAGTAGTAGTGGCACATTTCTAATATTTGTTATTTATTTTGATGATGTCTATAAAGTAATTTGTCCGTAAATGTACTTTTGCAAACTTGTTCACGGCATTATTAGGCTAAATATTGTTGAGTGTTTTGTACATTCTAATTAGGCAAATGTATTTGGTAGTATATTGATAAACGTCTTATTGCGTCACCTGTTTGAATGTTTGTCAATTTTAAACATGGTGCAAATGCACCAGCTAAACACTCTATTTAACCTTTGCTGATTTTTAACGTCAATATCACTTAATATTTCACATGAATACATATATTGTGACATATATGTAAACATTTCATTGGTGTGAGATTTCATTGACATGCAATTATTAGAATATTATCTCTTAGTTCCACAGCAGGAAAGCTAGAAAAGAAAAGCATGTTTCTAATAAATTGACTAATACACAAGTGAAGCAAATTTGTTCAAAGTGGTCTCTTCAATAAGAAATATATCTTGGTTAATGTAAATTCCAAACAGCACTGTTCAATAGACTATTTGTAGCAATAAATGTCCCTCCAGACACAGAAGACCTGCTCCACTAGATACACATTAACAAAAAGATATTTTGACCTGACCGTGAAGCAGCACATACAATTAGCACTACACTTAAAACATTAAAAACTTTGAAAATAAATACAATTCCTGTTGAAAAACAATCTTCCAGCTACACTATTTAGTTGGTCTATTGAATTTAATTTGGATACTTAAAGCAGATAAACCAATGTAACTGGCCATTTAACAAATAATACTCGCAATATATGTATTAATTATTCAATATTTCTGTGCTAGACAATTTTCAGACTATTTCACATGTTTTTACATAAAATTTAGAAAAAGTCACAAATAATGTTGGCCATCATTTACTACTATCACAAACCCATGCTCAATTAAAGTCTAGCTCTGTATGTATCTAAATTGGAAAGGACTTTTATGGCTGGCTTTACTTCAAAAAACAAAAAAAAATAAAAAACGAGGGTATACAAACAAAATCATGATATCTCCACATTGGAATAACGAAAGTTTTCACGTAAAATTTTCAGTTTTTCATTGATTTCTACTAAAAGAAACACGTGATTGAAAGGAACTTTGCGTGGTACGTTGGCATATTTAACCTTTCCAGTAACCATTACTTGAACCATGTACGTTCCTTGAGAAGCACTTTCTAAATACAACATGTTAAGACATAAATTAATATGTGTTAATAATTGCAACACTAAAATGAAAAAAAAAATTGTAGAAAGTGAACATGCTGCAAAGTGCAACAGCAAGTGCCAGTTCTTTTTAAGGTTCTTAGGCCTGGGGAGTGAGGATTTGCACAAATATATCAGCATTATAAATTTGGAATTATTAGAATGACTTAAAAATCAAAATCATTAAATACAGTCATCTTGCAAAGCAAAAATTTAGTTAATATGTCTAGCCTAATATGTCATATTTCAGTAACTCACGCTTTTTCAAAAGTGTAAACATGGCATTACAAACGGACGTGTTTCATCAGTGAGCTCGTTACTCGTTAGTAAATCTCAAGTACCCGTTACAGTCTCCTTTGTCGTTTGTGCATACCGCGATATCGTAATGTGGTTATTCACTTTTATGTGAAACAATTATTGATAGGAAAACCGTTCAGCCAACATTCTAGACAATCTCATTGCGGGCACTGTCACTCAACACACGACAGCCTGTTACACACATAAATGAGTCATTGTTTACTCAGTTTTAAATGTGTAACAGATGTGTGTATTATTTTGTTGAACTCAAATTGTAATATATTAACTGCATATAAGTAATCAAGTGTATTCCGATTTGTAAGCTTACCATATTATATTAGTTTTGAAATGGGAAAAACAGCAGAATCGGATAAAGTTAAAGTTGCGTTTTTCATCAGAGAATATCCCAATGAGTTTTTAAGTACGCCAACAAATCAATAATATTGTAAGCTATGTGAAAAAAACTGTTAATGATAAACAGCTTCATGACAACCACCACAGAAATAGATCTCAACATTCAAACAAGATGCCTACTTCATCCATAAAATAATTTATGCTGATATCTGAATTGCCTAATTTCAATAAAAAATTTATCCGAGCATTCTTGCCGCCAATATTCCTTTAAAAAAGTTAAGGCATCCTGCTCTTAGAAGATTGTTTCCTAACATGAAAATCCCCCTGTGAAGCAGAATTGTGGATACAGTTGCATCCCAAGAAGAGTTAAAGATATTTGAAAAATTTACAAAGAATAATTTCTATTTATCGGTAGATGAATCAGAACTTGACAACAAAAAGCATTTGAAAACACTTGGAGGCATTTAGATGATTCTGGTGACATTTTTGCGTTAGAATCTGTATTTCTTGAGAACCCCATTCAATCTATTATTGTTCAACAATTGTATAAAAAATTGCCAGTGGATCCCTACAATTTCTTATTATTACAAATGGATACAACTGCTTATATGACTGAAGAACTTTGAAACTATTCTGTTAAAACTTATTCCACGTTACGTGCGCATTTACTACACATAACACAACAATAATTTTTGTGTAAAAATGTTAAAAACGTATACTCGGTTCGTAAACAATCCATTTCATAAAATGGATAGTTATTTAGCAAACCTTTATTGGTTAAGTCCGATACATTTCTTTGCAGGGAACATCAAGAAATAAAAGCGCACACATTCAATACTTATTGCATTTGCAAGGAAATTTCTTGCATATTATGCTATAACAAGGCTATATCCATTGATATTATAATATCTAAAATCATAACTTATATACATGAATGTGTACGGGACCAGAAAAAAATGCTAACAATTTGCATGTCATTCATTTTCAATTTTCTCTGAACTGGAACTGTGACTAATATTTCATACTAAAGTTATTTTCTTCAATACATTCTAAAACGTAAGTATCTTTTTCTCTAAAAATGGCTTTCTCGAAATTATGATTCGAATAATGAAGCAATATATGTAACGCATGTTACATGTGATGTACGGGGCATTTATTATTTATGAACAGCGAGTGATCAGCAATTAACTAGAAAGGCCGTTAGTTACACAAAATATGACGAAGGCTGTTTGTTATACTTCCTATAACTACAGTTTTTAAATGGAAATAATTAATTCAAAAAAGTGAAATAAATTATTTAAAAATGGCTTTATGCACTCAAAGAATAATGAAGTGGTTCATATTGTTTCAATTGACTATAGATAATTCTAAACCTTGAATTTATAAGTACAACATATTAATAATTATAAAATTTATTTATGAAATTAAGAATCATACTATAGGCGTTCAGAAAATGTTTCATTTATACCTTTGAACACTATCACCTTTTTCATATTAGAGAGGTCATTACGTTTTACATAACCTATTATGGGATTCTTACCTTCAATAAAAGTTACAAGATTTTGAATAATAATCAAAAGATTAATGGGCAAGGGAATCAAAACTTGAAAAATGGAACTGTTCCAAACCAAAATCTGCAAAAGACTCCAAAACGCTTTGTGGAAACTATCTGTTTCGATAATGCAGGGTTAAATGCGGCGTTGATTTAATGCAAACGATCAATGACCAAAGATGAATTAAGTAAATCACACGATGCAACAGCAATAACAAAAACATGATGTTGCTGCAAGTTCATTGTCGAAATCACATAAAAACAGCGCCAGTGATTGTGAGTTAAAATTTAAAAAGGTACACAATAGAAAAATACTGTTCATTATTTTAGCTTTTTCAAATTCCATAATCTTAAAACAATATTTCAGCTATCATTATTTTTGTACTATCTTTTTCTAGTTGTGATATATGGACATCCACTGTTGAAAACTATCCATAAATATAAGATTTGGGCACCCACAATTATAGTAAAATTTGCAAAAATATATATTTAGAATAAATGACGAAAATGCAAGGTTATTTATAAGATGAGATTATCTATACCATGTATTGGATGTGCATCACATGTTAGTAATTGGTGATCAGAGTCAGGAATTGAACAGTAGAATTCCGCTATTGTAGAGGCCTTCTGTTTAAAATTCCCATTGTATATCAGTTCAGATTCATCAGTATAAAATTTTGAAAGTACCTAAAGCATAGTTAAATGTTTCTAAAGATCAATAGAAAGCCAAACATGACGCTTAGAATCCAGAACTTCATAAAAAGTATTTGCCAACTGCTTTGCACTCTCACAAGCTTTAATAACTTTATTCATAAACCCAAAATTCTAAAATTAAGAATAAATTACAATTAACGTATCAAATTCGTAAAGAAAATGATGTACAGTGGTGTAACTTGAACACTTGTCCAGGATGCACAAATTGCAATGCATAAAAAAGCTCAACACTTAGTAATCAAAAAGTTGAGAAATATAAATACATGTAGTACATTAAGGTGGTGCACTCCCTTGAAAATGAATACAAAATCAAATTTTGGATTTTTGATGTTTTGGGTACTTCAACTTGTAATCTTTCAATATCTATCAAAATAAAGTGTGTTTCTCCTACAGATATCCATAAAGTAGTCAATTAAAAATAAGATTCCAGATTTTTGGAGTTTGCTTACCAGTCATTTCTCAAAATCTTCAAATTCGCTAATTTTGAGAACCATTTTCATGATATCTTAAAAACTAAACATGGCATGGTAATGAAACTTACAGAATATGTGTAGAATGGTATTATCTACAAAATCGATTGTTGCATATAATCATTATGATAATTAATTAATGATTAATAATTAATAAACACCCAATATTTATGATCTTAGTTCAGATTGTGCTGTATACACTCTTTGCAATGTGTGCCAAGTTTACCAAGTTCTGTTCCTCCCATCAAAAGATATCTTGAAAATGCTGAATTTTTAATATATTTCTTTGTTTTTTATCAAATCACGAGACCCAAATTAATTTTTTTTGATTAAGTCAGAAATAGACTCATTAGCTATAATGTATTACTTATAATGTTAACTGTAAACTAGGTTTAGTGCAAGGCAAGTAGAATTCATGCCTGTAAAATTACAAGGACAAACAATCAGAATGTCAAATAGATCAAACATGCTGATATCACATTTTATGCAAGAGCCAGTTACAAGCCAGCCAGGAAAATCTTCATTACAAGTTTAATGAAATCTGATGTAAGTAACTTTATATCAGATAATCTAACCAAATCAGTATTAGCTGTGTTCTGATATCTGATCTGTCTTAAAAGTACTGATCTAATACAAGATTTGGCAGTGAAAATGGAAACATTCAGATTGATCAATCTTTTTCAGATATAGGCAAGCCTCACAAAATTGGCCTATCACATTTTGAGTATCACAATGAGGTAGTTGACTGATAGACTGAGAAAAGAAATTATAAAGTTTGGACTTGAATATTTTCAGAATGATGATGACACTTTTCATGATGCTAAGTATTTTGTATCATACTACCTTAGATAAAGCACATTGTGTGCAAATTTCAAAATTAGTTCAATGAGTTGAAATTGATATTTGAACTAGGACTGTTGAAATTAAGGAATCCTCCTCAACACAGATGTAATTGCAGGATATGAAGGTAATATTCAGCAAAGAATATATTCTCTTACAATTAGTATAAAATCGGAAAATTATTTTTGGTTGCCTTTTTATTAGTTTCAAAAACTAAAGAAAATGCACATCTTTCGTTTCCCTAATCACTATTAAGAACATGACATCGAACTTTAGAATAAAAATTTTTTTTATATTTACATAAAAAAGTTAGGAAAAATAATTACGATTATATTTTGTTATTTTTTAGTTAAAGATAATTATTATTAAATGACTGAATATATTAAATATGCTGAATTATGACAAGTTCTATATCTATTATAATTTAAACTTTTGAGTATTTTATTGATTTTCTACCGTTTTATACCCTAAATTAGGGTTTACTTTGTCCGCGTGTCGCTATTCTACAAGTTCGCCATTTATGAATTCCTTAAGGATTAAATAAAGCTTTAATAAATCATTCTTTTACAAGAGAACCCGATCAAAACAATTTTCAATAAGATACAAGTTTTACAACGTACGTGAGAACCATAAAGCTACTTAATTATAACATTAATTTTGGAGAATCACAAAGTTTAATTTCTCTTAATCATCAATTTCCTTCATTTTACATGAAAATCACGAAAAATTCTCAATCTCGTCTAAAAATATGGGAAATATACTGATAGATGAGTGGAATTATCACAAAATTAGCAGAAAAAAATTGAAACTATCTATCCTAATTTTACTCAATCGAAAAGGCACATAACATGTATAAATGATACTAAGGGTACAACAGTTAAAAAATATTACAATTAAACAAAAAACCAATAATGTCTTTTACGTGTACGGGTTTTTTAGTCGTGCCTTACATCCCTTTCGTATTTTAGTAATTTAGCGAAAGGTAGATAAATCCTAGAAAAACTATGAAAAACATAGCGANNNTTCGCGGTGTCTACTCTACTGGATATTCCACTAACCTGACGTTTCGCTAACTGGATATTTCATTAAGTGAGAAATTGAAATAATGCGAAATTGTTTTATGTAAAATAGTGCTTCACTCATAATACCTGAAATTACAGTTTATCATGCAGACCTTGTGAATGATTTTTTGATTATGATGTTTAACATTTTAATAAATGTATTTTCAAAATTTTAATTTAAATTTTGATAAGCTCTCTGGATTTGTTTAATATTGCAGCTACGCAAAAGCTTTGTGATTTTTTGAAGACTGCAATTAATTTTATTTTGTGCTGACTACACTTTATTAATAGCAAACAGTGGTGAAATGGTATCACCCCTGTATTTTGTAATGAGTTAGGGAAATTTATTGGTTCAAACCCAATCTGATTTTTACTTCTAGAGATATTTCTGGTGATTCCTATATTCACTACATTATTGTAAGTGAATCAATATATATTTACAAAAAATAGAAATGTTTTGATAATAAACTATATTTCTTCAATGGTATCATGAATTGCAGAACACAGGCTTCTGCAATGTTCCAGTTGTGTTCAAAAAGAAATTGGCACATTTTATAGCACTTTGTCAATAATGAAGTTTAGATATAATTAAAAAATTTTGTTTGTGTTTTAATAAATGTTGTTCTGTTTAACTTCACTAAGCAAAGCCAAAATTTGCATTAAATTTTTGAATAATAAATATTGTTAAAAACAAATCTGCAGATTCCTGGTCCTCCCTCTTTCTAAGAAGCTAACCTCCCTCATTAATGCCAGGCAGTGATGTTAATATTTCTGTTAAGCAAGAATTACTTTATTTATAGAGATTTTAATTTATAAATTGCTTAAAAGATGATCTTACTTAACAATATTATAAAATGTGGTGATTAATATATACTTGCACTGTTGCAAAGGACACTTCCAATGAAGATTCTCAGTTTTCTCATTTAAAAATTCAAAAATATCCTTTATATGCAATTTAACACCTTCTCCTTTGGTATTAATATGCTTAGCTAGATCAGGTCAATGTTTTCCATTTCCAAGTTAATCCCGAGACACTGCTTGATAAAATATCAATATTTATGTCTCTTTCACTACATTTTAGAGACTTTTGCTTTAGAAAAACCTAGTTAGTGAAAGATCTGCTTAGTGAAACATCTGGTTAGTGAAATATCCAGTTAGTGAAACATCTGTACCCTGTTCATGCATTACACAAAATTTAATTGTGTGATTTACAACCCACCTATCAGGAAAGTAGTTCAGTGTCAC
>CABFPE010000400.1:715786-734208 GCA_900660155.1 Hofstenia miamia | reverse complement strand
ATGTATAAATAGGGCAAATATTGTAGCAAATAGTGTTTACCTTACCTCAACTGTGTTCAACTCTCTTAAATGTTTACATTCTTCTTATTCAAATTATTTTATGATAATGATCAGGTAAGTCACAGCAACAATTTGAGAGTTACTCTTAACTGCAAACCAATTCAACATGTGGCTTTCAGACAGTTAGCAGCAATTATCATGGAATGTGTTAAGTTACATTTACATATAGGAAAGATAAGACTTTTGTTTGATTTAAACATGCAACAATAACATTATTACACTGTGATGATATTATACTATTGGTTAATGTGAATGCACAGCAATTATGTGCTATTTAATAGTGAGCTGAGAGATAAGAACTACATCAAGACTGTTTTATTTGTATTGAGCTAGATAATAAAGCATGAGACAATTAGGATAGCACTTCACACTCAAATCATGAACTTCCTTCCCCTCAGGTAGCATTTCAGCTGGAAGACATATGAATTGGTCATCCTGAATTTTTTTTCTCTAAACAATTACAAGTTACAATGGATGAATTATTGATGTTTGGTAGATCTATTATTGTTATTTCATTAGAATCATGGCTGCTCTATTAAGGTCATTTTTTGCAACCTTCTGCTGAGTCAATTAGGTTCTTAGTAATGCCACTATAGTCCCTAGCCACTGATTCTACAATATGTGAATTGCATTAAAGTTTAACTTCAATTTTCAAGAAAGTATTATTTATCTGTTCTTTTAGACCATTGATAGTCCAACAAAGGCCCATTAATGCCATTACAGGATCAATCTACCATCTAGCAAAGAAATACTAATTATAGTTATTTACAACTTTGCCTCATCAAATTAAATTTCATAAAAAATGGAATTACTTATCCTTCAGTAGTTGATAACACAATATAGTATGCCAGCTTTTGTTTTTATGAGCACTGTATAATGAATTCAATCATTTGCTGCAATGTGTTCAATCATTAGGATATTATGCTATGCACACTACCAACTGTGCGTTTTGCTCAAGCAATTTATACCAAGTTACAAATTATAACTCATAATATAATATTGGACATTATCAGTGGACTGCTGGTTGGAAAATGTGGCATTTGTGACAACTGATGCCACCTGTGGCCCAATGATGGGGTATTGGCAGCATGAGTGGCAACCTTAGTTATCAATAATAAATGAACAGATGCTTGTAAATAGAAATCACTAAATTATTTTGATTTCTAGATCCTTTTAATATATAAAAATAATTGCAAAAAGCTCATTTTTAAAAATTTATAGTATACATGTTAAGTGAATTCTCAAAATAATTTATTCATGCATATTTGGACACCTGGAAGTTAACTATAATATCAAAAAGTTTGATTGAGTAGAATAGATTTTTTATGATTTAATAAAATAATATTTCAAAATTGGACTTAATTTGAAAATTTAATTTTTTTTGTTAATTTGGCAGATATATAGGTTTATTGTTATATATTGTATTTATAAACAAGACATTCTTTCAATTGTCTATACAATGTTTGTTCTAAAAATGCTTGACAGGATATTAATGATATCCTTTTGCCCTTTGTTGGGATTGTGTATGTTCAAACAGCAATGTTAGAACTGATTAGATACATAAAGTTGTTGTTTTATATATAATAATAATGCTTTGATGTCAAAACCTACTGTTTGCCACCAATGGGCCATTATTGGCTCACTGATGGACCATCATTGGCCCATAAATGTGTCATTGATGGGAATACATCACTGCCCATTACTTTCCTCACAGTCATCTGCCAAGAATGGCCATCAATGGCAACTTCAATGGCCCATTGTCAGTCCATTAATGGCTTGCTATTTGGGTACTGTGTTTAAACTAGCTTGTCAATTTTAAATATTAGTGGTTTTAGGTGTCACAACCATTTTCTACATAGAAAATTAGAGGTAAGAATCCTGTCATATCTACTAATTTTTTAATACAAGAATTTGATATTGCAGAATCTTGTCAACCCTGATTTTAAGTGAAATAGTTGTAATTGCTAGTACAATTTCCTATCTATCAGGCAGATAACAGGTGTGAGGGATTCCAGGATTACTCCCTGTCTGTTCATATGAATATTATGCCAGTGGTTTTGGTTTAATTTACTTTTACAATCCATTTAGGTTGGGAGCAATGGAGGGTACAGGGTCAAAACCTGATGCTGATCAATGCAAGAGAGATAAAGTTCCAAGTTTGTAACAGCTCCAGTTGTTTTGGAAACCACAGAAATTGCCAACAGACCTCACAGTGTGTGGATAATGTTCTCAGTGCTAATGTGTGATTTGTGACCTATTGATTTAGTACATTGTTTGCCCATGTTGTTACCATTTTGTAAATAAAGGAAGGTAGTGCAACCTTGATGCATTCACTTGTTATAATTCCCTACATGAAATATCCCTATATTTATAATCATATATGAGAGCCCTTAGTGCATGTGAGCAATCAATGCTGTCAGCAGAAAGTAGTAATTGAATGTTGGTCAATAGTCAAATGTCAATTGATATACAATCAGATAAGTTAACAATATAAACAAATAAGGCAACTAGCAATGATCTTATTATTCAGCCATAATAATCTGGATCTAAAAGGGTTAGCCTGCAGTTAGTTATAATAGACATGTGTTATCAGCAAATCAATTGAAAGGAAAGCTATAGGATTGTTAAAAAAGTAATGTTGTTTTTTTTATACATTTTTTTATACTTTTTTAACAATCCTATATTATTGGTAAAAAGTTTATATCCAAAAACAGTTTTATTTTATACTGAAATTGGAGGATAAATGTATTAATTGAAATGATTAGTCAGCAATATTATCATCAGAGTCTACAAAATAATCACCACTGTTATCAATACAACGTTGCCAACGTCCAGGTAATTTGTATATTCCACGTCTAAAAAAAGATCGATCTTTTGTTGCAAGCCAAGCTTCAATATCAGTCATAATCTCGTGCTGATTGGAGTAACATTTACCTCTAATAGCGTTTTTCAATGGTGAAAAGAAATAAAAATCCGATGGAGATAGATCGGGAGAGTATGGCGGATGAGGTAAAAGTTTAAGCCCTATTTCGGACACTTTTTCCATTGTTTGCCGCGCTGTGTGCGGCCGAGCGTTATCCTGTAGGAAGTACAATTGTGAGAAATCAGTTCTTCTTCTCTGTGATATAACAGCATTACGAAGCTTTTCAAGTTGAGTGCAATAGAAGTCAGATGTCATACTTTGACCAACCGGCAGAACATCCATACAAATTACGCCACGTGCATCCCAAAACACAGTTAACATGTGTTTCCTTGCTGATAATTTACGACTAACTGATGTTGTAGGCACATCACCAGCAGCAAACCAGCTTTTATTATGATAAGATATACGGGAGCCATTATCCCAGTATATCCACGTTTCGTCAACGGTTATTAGGCGTTCCAAAAAATTATTTCTGATGTACATTTTTAACAATTCAAAGCAGGCCCTTTCCCGATTACCTTTGTTCTCTTCGCTTAATTTGTGAGGAAGCCACTTGTTGCAATAATATTTTTTGCCAAGTTCGTGTAGTATATTACAAATGGTAACATGACTAACATCTATTTCTACAGCAACTTCATGAGAGGTAAGATACTTGTTGCCTTGTAGCATAGTTTCGACCTGATCTCTAACATCGAGAGAGGGGCGACCAGGTTTATCGGCATCCGTTACATCAAATANGTGTAGTATATTACAAATGGTAACATGACTAACATCTATTTCTACAGCAACTTCACGAGAGGTAAGATACTTGTTGCCTTGTAGCATAGTTTCAACCTGATCTCTAACATCGAGAGAGGGGCGACCAGGTTTATCAGCATCCGTTACATCAAATATGCCTTCTTTGAACCTCTTGAACCAACGTTGACATGTTCGTTTATTAACTATGCCTTCACCCATGAGACGCTCCATTTTGTCGGCCGTCTGAGCACCATTCAATCCATCCAAATAACAAAAATACATAATTTTTCGCAGTTCTTCATTTGAGAATTCCATGAGAAATAATAAGCAAGCTAAAAACAAGAACAATGATTGTTTAAATATATCATATCAGAGAAATAACATTTATTAATTACATTTTCGAAAAAAGGTCTACAAAAGCATTTCATAAAAAACGACATTACTTTTTTAACAATCCTATATTTCTTCAAATTTATGGTGGAAGGTAAAGTTATTTATTTAGACAGGATAGCTTCCTTCACTAAGCCGAATGGGTTAATTTGCTAACTTGCAACCAAATGTCTCGAAAATTTGTTGTTGTAAAGCATGATTTCTCCTCCTGGAAGCATATTGGTCTAGTAGCTCGGTATAGCACATTTCAGTAGTCTTAAAAAATTGAAGCTACTACATATTTCCAAATTTTGCATTTTCTTTAAAGCTTAACATATCTGTTCTTGCCACATTAGTGCAGCAGTATCCAATCCATACTGGGGACCGTTAGCATTTTATCAATGAAGTATACCTTTTAATCAGTTATTGCAAATGTATGATCTCAATCGATTGGACCTTTTTCGATTTTTTTATTATTATTTCATGCTCAGTAGGCGTTTAAGTATATTGTTCAATTTACTTTTCATTTGATGAGGTCGCTGAAATGTTCACAAAAACGTTATTAAAATTGTGCATGCCTGAATATACATCCCTACTACATACTTAAAATAATCAAAGACTTTTGTTGTTTCCATAATTGCCAATCATATGTTGTTAATTAATTTTCCAATGAAAGTTTGTAGAAATGCAATTTCAATCATGTCTAGTGAATAAACCTTCTTTTTTAATTAACCTGATACTGTTTTACTAAGGGAAGTGATCCAAATTCAATACGTTAACAAGTGAAAATCGAACTGTAAACAACACCGTCAACAAATAGCGTTTTACGTTAACATGACCGTAAAGCTATTGCCTAACTTGCACTCGGAATAAATCCGCGAATAAATGTTAACGGTGAAGTTTACGTTAAATGCCTATTTTTTACGCAAAGGTTTACAGTATATTTAACGGTTATTATGACGTCACGTTGCAGCTGAATACTACAAATAGCTTTATTGCGAAGCATTTTAATTCTGCATATTTCAAACATGTCTATGCATATAAACTTAGGCAGACATTTATTGAGCTATTTAATTAATCGTTTGCATTAATAATTGTGAGAAACATAGTCTCTAATGTGATTAAGTAGTTATGAATGAAAACTCGAAATCCCTACAATTTAAGTATATATTCAGCATGCTACATATTTGGAAAATTGCCATTTTTGCTTCTTAGAGCTCTAAATGAAACCAAATTAATATAGATATTTTATGCATACAATTTTAATACGAGAAATATTTAATTTTTTCGATAACATTAATGCTAACAATGCATATATGTGTCTTAGTAAGTTTCTAAATCACGACTGTTAAAAAATTAAAAATACCAGGACTTTTGGTGATAGTAGTTTTCTGTATTCAAGTCAAATATATCATTGAAATTAGCACTTTTTGTTACAAAATTAAAGCCAGAACACCATGCATTTATCTTAAAATGGCGAAAGTAAAATAACATTTGAAACAATATATTCTCAGCGTCTAAGTATTTTATTCTTCTGGCCAATTTTTTCTTACTGACAAATTTGAGCAGAATATTTTTAGCGCTAATATGCTTACTTACATCAATGATTATACCATTATTGACAAGTTTCAGTGATTTGAATAAATAGTTTATAAGTGTATACATGTCACAATTTAATAACTAGATATATTTTATTTATAGAATATCGAGTGTTTGTATATTGAAAAGAGAAAATGTTGACTACAAAATTTTGAAATACAATCCAGTAAATGCAATACAAAAAAAGTCTTTTAGAAAAAAAATTAGTTCTTCTTAAGAGAACAGCGTAATTGTCTTATTCTCAAATTGACATATTCAGCTGCGTTACTCTGATCAATTTCACAGCTAAATGTTTTTTCAACATAATATACAAATGCTTTCACAAGCGTTTGGGAACAAAGGCATTTTACATCCTCAAAAGTATTTTTTCTTTGTCCAAACCAATTAAACTGAATAAGATCAGATTTATCAAAACTATGTAAAATTAAATTCCAGAGGAAATTAATCGGCTTGCTACATTTTGATGCCTCAATTATTTGTCGTTCGATAACTGATTCAAAATTTGTATTCTTCGCAATCCAAACATTGCCGGAGTTAATTATTGAAAATGTCTCCTTGTAAAAGTCACAATGTAGATTTTTATATCGGACGTGTTCTCTGTGTATGCGTTTAGAAACACTTGGACCATCTAGAGAAGTATCATTTTGCTCGTCTAATGTGAACAATTCAAAAACTTTTTCATAATGAACAAGTAATTTATCGATTTTTTGTGACATACTATCCATCCTTTTATTAACGTCTGTAAGATTGTCATCAACTGTTTTTATTATCGAAGCAGTTGATTCATTAAACTTTTCATCAAAATATTCTGTCATTGGCAGGTAATTATTAGTTTGCGTGGATGCGGAATTTGTGTTTGCAGTGGCTGTCTGTGAAGAAAAATCAACAAAAGTAGCTGTTTCCAAATTCGGATCTAAAACAGTGAAAAGTTTTGGTCTAATAGTTCCATACCATAGCTTTTTTCCATCGTTCCAAGAAACTCTTGATCCTCCTTCAAATGTTCCTCCCTCCACAAGAACTAAGTGGCTAACTTCGACAAAACCAAAGCTTCCTTGACTTTTGTCCTCCCAGTCGACTAGCACATCAATTCCGTCATTAGTGAAATACACATTGCTTGCAGACTCAAATAATTTTACGTATGACATATTGCAATAGCAGTTGAGTAATGATTAAATTTGTAAGTATCATACTTGTTAGATATCCTTAATATGTCAATCACAAGGGTTCTACTTTATTAACAAAGAACACCGAAAAATTTTGTTTGCTTAAATTTTTTTCCCATACCTGCAAATCAATATTGATTATAGAACAACAAAAATGCTACTATGTGAATGTTGTGCAAATCTAGTGATAATTACCCGTTTGATCTTATAGTAATCGTCACGCCACATGAAAACTGTCAAAATTACTGAAAGTCCAATTAAGATAAGAAATTAGGTTATCAAGGAATCAATTTATCGTAATACATTCCTTGTTATTGTATCAGTTAAACAAAAGAGAAATCACGTTTTGTAGTAGGCAAACACTCTAGCAGCATCATGAGTAGCAATGAGATAGATTTTGTAAAATATATTCCTTCAAGAAGAGGAAGGAAATCCATAAAGGACATTCATCCTGAAATACTAACTACTCTTAGTAAAAGTTTTCAATCAAATGCATGTGCCCATAAATCACGACAGACAGATTTCGGCTTTTGCGGTGCATACAAGAATCAGTTAAGGGAGTGCATTTTGAAAAATCACCCAAATATCTCGAATATCAGCAGAGCTACTGTTAGTCGATTGTGCTTGCCACCAAATAAAGCTCTTAATGCATCTAAAAGATATAAGAGTTTGCTAAATTTAAAAGTGATCAATCCTTCTAATACAAAAACTGCAAACTCAAACACTGACTCTCATTTCTGTCGAGCCCAAATACAGTTAATTCATGAAATGTGTTCAGATTTCTCAGAGGACGTTTTTCTGATTTCTGCTGATGACAAAGCAAAAATTAAATTGGGAAATTTACCATTAGTTCACAGAATGACAAAATCTAACAAAACTTATGATATTGAAAACAAACCGAAAACTAGTGATCATGATATTCCTTCAGGATACTCATTTATCCCAAGTGGATATTTAGTTTTGGAAAATATGCAAAATGAAAAATACTACTTAGATGAAATGGGTCGCCCGCATATTTCCAAGCTCAGTGGAAAATCTTCTTATGTGTTTTTAAGAAACAATCTATATTTTAAATCATCAGCCAGAAATCATTCGTTTGATTTGTTTAGAATCTTAAAAGGGATTGACAAACGCTGCGTTATATGCCTATGTGACAATGGTCCAGAATGGAAGAAGAATTCTATTAAAACTCAGATATATATGGGCAGAATCTGGAGAATTCACGAACTGGACTATTTTTGTTGTGTTTCATATGCACCTGGTGATAGCAAATACAATCCAATTGAACACCTATGGTCTCCAATTTCTAAAAGATTGAGTGGGATTTCAATTCGACTTCCGGCTGACTTTGAAAAACTGAAAGACTCTATTAAAGAAAAATACTTTGCGGATGTTTCAATACATTTGCAATCAATAATGTCAGGATTAAAATTCAATGGACAGGAAATTATGTTTTTTAATGAAATATCAGATAACAATATATTTTCAACTGCGGATGAAGAAAATATAGAAAAACTAATTAAAAACACTTCCAGAACCGTTAATGACGACTCTCTTAAGAGGCTTATTAATGAGTATAAATTTTATTGCAAACATATGTTCATTAGGAAATGGTCTTTTGAATTTTTAAAATGCAAACGTGATGAATGTAAGCATTGCGTTAGTTCACCAATAAAAGAAACGAAATTCATACAAAAGTTATATACTTTTGGAAATCGTATGCCTGAACCTATTCCAAATAACGATGGACATTATATATCATACCTTAATCTCAATCCATCTAATACTACAAAACTTGACGAACATATTTTATCATCAAGAATGCAGTGCCAAAAATGTGACAGGAAAGTATTTGTATCAAAACTCGACGAAAAAAGGCATCATTTAATGGTGCATTATTTGTAAGTTTTAAAGTTAAGTTGAATATATTGCGCAATGCTACTTTTTTATAAATTTCATATTAAATTGGATAAATTCATGAATTTATATATTTCTTCTCCTTGCTTTAATTTCATTACGCAAAATTTTTATTTGAATTATATATTTATCTTGAGTACAAAAAACAATTAACACCTTAAAATTTCGTGTTAACTCAAAGCGTGCATTTTTAGTTTCTAAGCAATCTTACATTTTTTGTTACGATTTGCAAACTTACTAAGACCAATATATGTATCGCTAACATCAATATTTTATACAAAAATTTAGACATTTCAGTCATATTATTGTATGCATAAAATATCTATAAATTCATTTAGTGCCCTAAGAGACGATAATTGCAATTTTCCATATATGTAGTACTGAATATATATATATATATATATTTAAGTGGGTACTTAAGACAGTAGGCTTATGTATATCGAATTTTTATTCATGACTACTTAATCGCATTAAAGACTATATTTCGCAAAAATATAAATAAAATGGATTTATTAAATAGCTCAATAAATGTCTGCATAAATTTATATGCATATAGATATGTTTGAAATATGCAGAATTAAAATGCTTCTCAACAAAGCTATTTGTAGTATTCATCTGCAACGTGACAGTCGTGATTTAGAAACTTACTAAGACACATACATGCATTGCTAGCATTAATGTTATCCAAAAAAATTAAATATTTCTTGTATTACAATTGTATGCATAAAATATCTATATTAATTTGGTTACATTTAGAGCTCTAAGAAGCAAAAATGGCAATTTTCCAAATATGTAGCATGCTGAATATATACATATTTAAAACTGTAGGGATTTCGAATTTTCATTCATAACTACTTAATCGCATTAGAGACTATGTTTCTCACAATTATTAATGCAAACGATTAATTAAATAGCTCAATAAATGTCTGCCTAAGTTTATATGCATAGACATGTTTGAAATATGCAGAACTAAAATGCTTCGCAATAAAGCTATTTGTAGTATTCAGCTGCAACGTGACGTCATAATAACCGTTAACTATACTGTAAACCTTTGCGTAAAAAACAGGCATTTAACGTAAACTTCACCGTTAACATTTATTCGCGGATTTATTCCGAGTGCAAGTTAGGCAATAGCTTTACGGTCATGTTAACGTAAAACGCTATTTGTTGACGGTGTTGTTTACAGTTCGATTTTCACTTGTTAACGTATTGAATTTGGATCACATCCCTTATTGGCTTGGATGAAGCCTCGGAAATTGTTAGTTCAATATTGTCACTGAACGAACTTTTAGAAGGTAGCTCCCAACAAATAAGCATTCCATAAAAATATGATACAAAACATTTCGTAGGGACCAAGATCAACAAAACCAGGCTTACAGGCCTAATTTAAGCAAATCGTTTAAATTGGAGTTGTAGGAATATTAAGCTGATAACCTACTAAGTAAAAGTTATCAAAATTTAAGAAAACAAAGACTCAGCCATTTTATTTTATTAGTGTTACAAGGCTTGCAAATTACCTTCACATTAAAACAGATATCTCTGTTTTTTGATGTTCCTAGACTTTTTAAAGCTAAATTAATGCGTCATATGTTAAACTTCTTAAGCACTGAATATGATAATTCACACACATGTAAAAATAAAAAGTTTTGTCTCTGCCCCTGTAATATTTGTTTTCGTTCTTTAATTTTTAACATTTTTGTTATTCAGTTTTAAATAAAGTCATTTCGTTATTACATTATTACTGTATGCGACACAAAATCTATGTATAAAAATGCATGGGAGGTATATTTGTGGTTAATTTTCAATCTAAAATACTTTTCTTGATTCGTTAGTGGCATTGACATTATGCTTTTGAAAGACTTTGTCCCAGTTACTTCGAAGTCACAAAATGTTCAAAAACCTTTACGTTGGAATTTTTTACTATTTACATTTGCAATCCTTTCTAATATTTAACAATGCATATTTTCACAATGCATTTTACTGTACAAATGCCGACTAGCATTGTATTGTTGAGTGGTATTTGTATGTTTACTTAATTCTTATTGTTAGTTAAAATTTCGCATCATCGTAGTAAAGAGTTACATGGCCTATATCCAAATTTTGTAGTAGTAATATCACAAGCATTCGGATATGAACTTTGATCAAAGAGGTTTCACCGTAGAAGTTTTAGAAAAAATACTTCCACACATAGAGCAAGACTGGAAAACTTATGATGTTTGTACTCATTTCATTAAGCCCAAAACAAAGGATTATAATTGCAGTTACGTTGAGCTTACTTCAAGATCAAACCCAGAGTGTGTTGGAATTGCAAACCTTTTCATCTCGCATGCATGGGGCTATAATTTTAAGTCGGTGGCTAAAGAAATCATACGATATACAAAGAAAAACAAGCAAACTAAATTCTTTATCTGGTTTGATGTAATATGTAACAATCAAAATGTTATTAACAAAGTAATTGAATGCGCAGAGTTAGAGACCATTTTCCGCCAAGCAGTTATAAGCATTGGGAATGTGCTCATAGTTTTATTTCCGATGCACGCGCCAATTGCCCTAAAAAGAAGTTGGTGTCTCTTCGAAATTTTCACTGCTATTTCTTCCGAAATAAAATTCGAAATTGCTTTGCAGTCATCAGAAGACAACAAATTTCTTGACATTGTATTCGATAGACCCTATGAAATCGTTAAATATCTGTCTAATGTGGACATAGAAACTGCTGAAGCAACTGTTGAAGCTGATAGAGCAACTATCTTAGAGTTGATAGTAAAAAAGGTTGGTGTACACCAAATGAATTCTATTATTTGTAGTAAAATGAGAGATTGGCTTCTAGAAAAATCAAGGAACTCAATTGAGGAAATAAATGAAGAAACCTGCTCTCCCGAAAATCTTGTTTTAAATTATCTTGGATTTGGAACTTTAATGATCTATCTTGATAAACATGAAAATGCCCTTTCTTGGCTTTTGAAAGCTAAGGAAATATATTGCAAGCAAAGCCAGTACAAAAATGACAAGGCCTATTCCAACATTCTAAATAACATAGGTCAGTGTTATAGTAACATTTCTAATTTTGTAGAAGCTAAAGAATGGTTTAAACTATCGTTGCAAGTAACGGAACAAACCAAAGGGGCAGATAATATTGATTGTGCTACAGCCTTAAATAACCTAGCTGCGAACTATGACCATCTTTCCTTATATCAAGAAGCATATGATGCTCATAAAAAAGTTCTGAATTTGAGACTTAATCACTTCGGCAGCTTACACTATGACCATCTTTCCTTTTATCAAGAAGCATATGATGCTCATAAAAAAGTTCTGAATTTGAGACTTAATCACTTCGGCAGCTTACATGAAGATACTGCTGTTTCATATAGTAATTTAGGAAGAGTATGTATACAAATGAATCGAGCTGAAGAAGCATTGAACTATATCAAATTTGCATATAATATACGCTTGAAGATATTTGGGGAGCTCCATGCTGAAACAACAATGACCTTAAACAGCCTTGCCTATATTCAGAATGAACTAGGGCATAAAGAAGCCGCAATTGAAATATATAAACAAGTTCTTGATGCTCAGACTAAAGTTTTTGGAGAGGTAAGCCAAAATTGCGCAGTCGTACTCAACAATATTGGACAGACATATAATGAAATGAAAAAATTTGATGATGCTGAAATCTACTTTCTTAAATCCATAAAGGTGAAGGAGAAACTTTATTCTCCACCCCATCAAACATTAGCAGTTGCTTATAACAATATGGGTTCCCTGTATTCAAATATGAAACGAATGGAGGATGCTTTGGTTTACTATCAAAAATCAATAAAGATGAAAATTGAGTTGTTTGGAGAAAAGCACGCTGACACTGCTAGAGCCTACAACAATATTGGTCTGCACTATCGTGAGATGGGTGATCACGTGACAGCACTAAAGAATCTGCAAAAATCGTTGGAACTTCGTAAAGCTGTTTTGGGGGAAAACCACAGTGGTGTAGCTATCACCTTAGTAAACATTGGTTTGTGTCATGATGATAAGGGTGAAAAAGAAATTGCGAAAGGATTTTTTAAAAAAGCCTACAGTGTGTGTGTTATTTCTCTTGGTGAGGATCACCCCACTTCGAAACAAGTTAAACAGATGTTGAGTGACTAAAGTTTTATTTTGACAAATTTAGTAATGAAAATCCTTATAAATATACTTCATAAATTGTTATCTGAAAGTATAAGAAATTATTCATTTCATGCTGTTTTGTTAGTGTAAGCTTATCACGAGGCGGTGCAAGGTTCTTTTAAAACAATGGCAGATAGTATTACTAAAAACTTAAGCAACGAGTGTTGTGTTTGCTGCACCCAGACTAAAATACAATGTAAGAATAGGAATTTACTATCTATGACAAGCTTTTTCAATATAATATGTATTTGACGTTCAAATACAAACTTTGTACAAAATAACTCCTAAATACTGAAATGTACCTACGTAATGAACGCAATCATTATTGACCTTGAGAGGAGAGTTAATTTCACTTACAGTTATGTTATGAAAGAATACTGAATACTGGATTTGCTAGATTTCGATCCAGTAATGTCTTCGATGATTTCATAACTTGTGGAATAATGAAAGCCCCATATTTAGAAGTACAACGATAATTTGTTGAAATGTATTCGAGAATAGATTGATCATATTTTCTAAGATTAAAAGGGAACTATTTTATTTAGGATATACATTGCAACATCATTGCTGTACATTTTAGAACCTTTACTGTGCGGTGCGGTTTGTAATTTGCACTTGCGGTGATAACTGTTCACTTTAATGATTGAGATATTGAGAGATTTCCAAACTTGCTTTGTACTAACAATTTAATTCAATTTTTTTTCTTTTTTTAAATGCTCCTTTCTGAGCTGTAAGAAATCTCGTTTATAAGTGCACTACGAATGGGGCACGTAGAATATACGTAGAAAGATTACACAAAAACTTCTTAAATGCTCTCTTGAATCAAAAGATTAATGGAAAAGAATCTCAGTTGAAGTGCAAATCAACCTTTTACCCTAGAAAGAATACCTTTCTAATATGCTTGAACATTTAACAAAAATATTCTGATTTAATGCCTAAAAATGTGATCAATAACTATAAATACAACACTGACTATATTTCTAGTAGAAAGCACATACACAGATAATTCTAATTAGGAAATTTCTCTGATAGAACTTTTATATCAAGGCGAATCTTAGCTTTACATAAATTGTGACTCATGAATTACTGAAAGTTTCGATGACTAAGAAAATGTACCCAATCGAAACATTTTTCACAATTTTATTTGATTTGCATACTGAACTTGTACTATATGGGAAAATATATAATTTGAAGACTCATTGATCCAAATATATATTGTATTCTTTAATGTGAAAGACAGTGCATCAGGTTTAATTGAGCTTTTCTTCAAACTATTGCATTTTTAAGCTAGTAAACAAATAAATATTTTGAGATCATTATATTTCTGTTCATCACAAGTATGGAATCGGCTACCGGCCTACGGCAATTCGGAAATTTCAAGAAAGGCCGGTAAAATGGCACGTTGTTTACCGGCCAAAATTTAATAAAATATTTCTTGCTTTATCTGACAAACAGGGAGTACTTTGCTAAATTTGGGAAAACATTCTATTAAAATCTAAAGCTTCAGAAAATTTAGTTGTTTTGGCTGGAACCATTTATAATTAGAATAATACTAAAATTTTTAAATATTTTGGATAGAAATTGATTTATTCTAATAAACAAATAATAATATTAACAGAAGTTATTTATAATAAAGAAAATTTAATCATCTGTAGAATTTACATTTGAAAAATTAAGAAAATTCACAAAATAAAAAGTTTGAACTCTTGCATTTTTCAAATATAATAAAATAAGATTTTCGGTTGCAACAACATTTAATAGCAAATATCATTTCAAAAACTTAACACAGTTTACTAGAGCAGTAAATGTGCTTTGCGCTAGCCAAAAAATTTTACATGTTTATTTGTTTACTTACTTATTTTTTTTCAATACCTAGTAAGTGAGGTTAAATGCCATAACAATGTAAACCATAATGATTGATAATGCACTTTTATTATTATATACTAAAAAGAAGAAGAAATCTTTATTCAGAGGCAGAGGCGCACCCAGTGGGGGGGAACTGGGGGAACGTACCCCCCCCCCCCCCCTCAACAGAGCACAGATGCTTCCATTCCTCATGAAATGTATGCTGATATGATAACATATATGTACATATATATTAAGGACTTCTTCAAATACGGCGTGATCCTCAAGTTCTGTTCTCTCTTCTGGTATTGGAAAAAAGGGGCTGAAATTGAAAAAAAATAAACTATTACACAACAGTTGTTGTGAATATTATACAATTTCTTGAACAATGTTTTGAAATTGTACATCAGTATTATCTATTCTTGCAAAAATTCAATCTAGAATTTTCAACTTCAGTGAGCACATTTTCTTAAAAGTTGAGTTGGGCATGATTCAAGCCTGCAAAAATTAGGCCTAAGTTTTTGGTTGGAATAACTAAGAAATAAGAAAGTAAGAATTTTTTAAAGATCATCCTACCATAAAAATGGAAATTTTTCCTATTGAGATTAGGATCAGTTAACAGGACAACAGTCTGGGTTCGAAATCATCCTCATATACTGAACCACGGAGCAGATATGTGTGTTAGTCAATCTTAGTAATGGTTGAATAGGGGTAGGGAAAAATAATTCAGTTTTAGTAATTTTTAACAAACATTCATAGTATACTGGTTACGTTTGCTATGTTGAAATTTAATTATAAAAATGACATTTAAAAGTAGATATATGAAATAGTAAACCTTAAATTGAATAGTTGAATTTCGTTAATATCAACCTTTCTGTTTTGGGTAGCATGTCAAAAAGTGTATACTATTTAATTTCCCTGACAATGCTTTTTCCATTGTTGTAGTGAAAATCTTCAGAATAATGAATATACCGGGTGTTCCAAAAGTTTTAGTACAAAGAATAAATCGAAATTTTTATTCCATTGTGTCTAAAGGTCACCCAGCGTTGCGGATTCTAATCGATATCAGTTGCTTCTCGAACCAGGTGCCTGAATTCATTCAATTTCAAATGTATTCTATTGAAGAACAAGTTAACTCCTGTGCTTGGGCTATTGCTTTTGAAAACTTAGCTGAAAGTCAGAGAAGATTCACAGAAAAATATAATCGTGCTGCACCTTCAAGTCATTGGTTTTTGAAAACAATCATCGTTTTGCAAGCTTGAACGATTTGAGACAAGCAATTGAAGCAATTTTTCATGCTATTCCACTAAAACAATATCGCGATTCAATGAGAAATTTCCAGCAGAGGATTCATTTTTGTCATGATGCAGAAGGTGGGGTCTTCAAATAAACGATAAATGAATTGTTGTGTCAATGAACTTTTCATAATTGTCTAAACGTTTCTTCTAACTTTCCTTTTAACGTTGGACATAAATCATGTTTTTGTATTTCAAGTACATGAATCATATGTTGTCTATTGTAACATTTTTTTATTTCTGTACTAAAACTTTTGGAACACCCGGAATAAACTAGTTTGCATGTAAGAATATCTATGAAAATATGTATATATATATATATATATATATATATATATAATCTAAAGAATAGTTCCCCTCCTCAGAAAAAAAGCTGGGTGCGCCCCTGTTCAGAGGTTACGTTACAATATATCCTATACTGATAGCAACTCTGAAAGCGTCAAAACTGTACAATAAACATTACAAGGTAAAATATTGAGCTCTTGGTTTGTGGCGTTTGAATATCTGTTAGTTTAATAATTCAAATTATAAAATTTAAAACTGCTCCATTTGAATTCTATTATTTTTTTCTAGAATTTCAAAAATATCGTTTCATTACCTTTTTTTAATATTTAAAATGTATTCAGTAGCTTGAACTCTCTAGGTAAGTCATTCCAAAGTTTCATAGAGTTATGAATTAATAAATTTTTCATAATATTCTTTTCTTGCAAATAATTGGTTTTATTTTTCGAGTGCGTGTGCTTAGGTTTGCCATTTTACCGAGATTAGGAAAAATTTATCTTTTTGTAGGGGTTAATATCATTTACAATCCTATGCAATGTTCCCAATAAACATTTTTGTTGTAGCAGCATTGAAATTTGCTTGAATTTTAAATATACACGCTACACAGTTTATTTGTCACCAAAATTCAACCACATATAATTAGGATTCAAAAACAGCTCAAGAAAGAAAATATGTGTATATTTATACTAATATTTTACGCTAAGTATGTGAAAACCGAAGAATTATATTACTTTAAACCAATTTGTCCAAAAAGCAAAAATTTCAAATAATTTTAATAGCACATATTCAAAAGGATGTAAGAATAATTTATGCAAAATGTCAGCACTAACCTAGAGTTGTTTGGAAATTAATCAAACTACAGTTTACTTTATAGTCTTTTATGTTTCTTCAAAAAATATTTCAAATTCTATTCAAAATCGAAACTTGAAATATAAATTAATATCAGTTAAAATTATTACCAAATTGCTTACAAATATATATATATATATCATTTTTAAGGCAAATAACATGCTTAATAGTTTTATATTTTGGTGATGGAATGGAATATCAATTCTAGGAGTTCTGGCGTTGTAATAAATATTTTTTGAACATACATATTTTTGTGTGTATATATTTGGTGAATATTTTATGATATTCATCTATGCAATCTAAAGTATTCTATTTTAATTCCATAGGTTTGTGTGTTATTATTTATTGTTGTTTAATGAATTAGCTAATGCTAAACTATTATAAGCTTTTATAAAACGTTGACACATTGGTTTTTTGAGTTATAAATGAAATTGCAAATTCAAAGTTCTTGTAACGTTGCCATGACTGCAATGAAAATGTCCAAGCAACTAGTTCGTCCCAAATTCAACGTTTCTGCAACGTCCATGCAACGCCTTTATATCACAAAATCAACGTTAGTGAAACGTTACTTAAATCAAAAATGTTTATTGGGTCGTTAATACATTTATATGAATTAGGCATTGAAGAATTAAAATATGTTTACTCAATGTTCTGTATTCAGTATTATTATTAACATAATATTTGTTTGTTGCAAGCTTCATTTTACATTTCAACTGCTTATTAAATTTCTTTAGGAAATCTTTATTCACATCCGCATAAAGTACATTGCCATAGTAAAAATGACTTAAGACTATAGCATGTACAGAGTGTCCATTAAATACTTGCCAAAATTGAAAGCTAATAATTCATAGGAAAATGGTTTTATGAGTATGGTAAAATATTTATACAGGGTGTCAATTAAATACTTGCCAAAATTAAAAGCTAATAATTCATAGGAAAATGGTTTTATGAGTATGGTAAAATATTTATACAGGGTGTCCATTAAATACTTGCCAAAATTAAAAGCTAATAATTCATAGGAAAATGGTTTTATGAGTATGGTAAAATATTTATACAGGGTGTCCATTAAATACTTGCCAAAATTAAAAGCTAATAATTCATAGGAAAATGGTTTTATGAGTATGGTAAAATATTTATACAGGGTGTCCATTAAATACTTGCCAAAATTAAAAGCTAATAATTCATAGGAAAATGGTTTTATGAGTATGGTAAAATATTTATACA
>CABFPE010000400.1:688471-703799 GCA_900660155.1 Hofstenia miamia | reverse complement strand
TAAAATTTATCTTAAGCAAAAGTATATCTCAGGACAATCATGGCTAGGATACAAATTCTACAACAATGATTACTCAACAACCCGTACTTGAAATCTCCTAGTAATTTCTCCCTAGCCTGTTAGATTTATTGTATAGTATACTTTGCTTTTGTATGTATTTGTATGTATGTTTGTATATTTTTGACGCTATTCAGTTTTTTATTTTTTATCAGTTTTTAATTGTCAATATTTATCTGAATAAAGAATATCTTATCTTATCTTATATATAATATAAATATGTATACAATAATTATGCAATGTAAATAAAAATTACCAGCCGGAAAAGCTGTTCCCGTCCAAATACCGGTCCCGGATTTAAAATTTCCGGCCAGTTCCAACTCTAGTTCATCATTAAGTGGTTTCAAGAAAATTTTTTTTAAAACGAATCAAACATTTTCACTCAAATAAACCGTGTAAAATTACATGTCTACACTTAAAATGCATCAACATTGATTTTTGCTATTTTTCTATCTGATTGTATGTTATATTTTAAAACAGAAACACAAATCAATGTTTTTTTATATGAGTGAGGATCCAGTAATTTGAATGAGTGGGGATGGTATGATGATTGAATTTCTGTAAGGGTATTTTCTATAAATATCCATTAGAATTGTTTAATGAAACATTCTAATGTAAGCGAATGCAGTAGCAGTGCATCAAAATAATTAAAATAATTAAGTTTTGCTTGTTTTGATTTAGCAGCAGTCCAACTTTTATTAGAAATTTCTAAAAAAACTCTCGATCTTGAGCTTAAAAATATCAACACTGAACTCAGTAATAAAGCTTAGTTGCTTTTTTGTAAAATTTTATAATAGATTTTGGTAGAAGTAAAAATTTTGTGGGGCATAAGAAGTTTCTCCCAAAAGACAAGAGCATACAAGTGATTTCTGTCTTTATTGTTTTAATTTCTCAATGGATTGCGGACGTACTTGGCAGCCCGGTTAATTACAATGGACACCATTAAATTAACAAACGCAAAACACTAGCTGACTTGCAAATGGAGTATTTTCTTCCAGAAATTATAATATGTACTCAATATTATCATAGATGATTAGGATTCAGTCATTACTTCATTCATTTGCTTTTCATTTGCGACTTTGTAATTACTTTTATAGCAGTTCAGAGATTTTCTATGAGATTCAGGTATGGGTAGTATTAAAAAAGTGCTATAGCTTAGGGTTTTGGCACTTAATCGGTTCTCTATTGGTGCTTTTGATTCACACCAGCCAGCAAACGGATGGGTGGTACTTGTAATGTTTATGTTTGGTAGGTTTCCGTTGGTCAATGCTACTTGCGTCTCTACTACTATATTAGAAAAATTGTTAGTAACTTTGATCAAACGATTATAATTATATCAAGACACAAATGTCTTTAAGTGTGCCCATTTTGAAGACATTGCAACTCTGAAGGAAGGAAGGATTAAAATACTAATCAAATTTGCAGATTAGTTTGCTTATTCACATCTGAACACTGAGTCAGATAAGGAATTTCGTGCCTAGCATTATGAATGTTCAATTGACTGGTCAGTGTGTTTAACAAATTTCAAAACATCAGTTTAAATTGATATAGGTCTGTGTTTTGAAGAAATGGGCTTTGCACCTTTTTGCAGATTGCAATAACTTTTGCAACTTTTAGTTCATCAGGATATTTGTTACATTTAATGCATTCATTAAACAAGTCGCAAAAACGTCTTGCTATAACATTTAGTGATTCTTTTAAAAACCAAATAGGATACTTACAAATTCGATTAGCTTTTCCAAACACCTGAAATACGAAGATTCAAATCTCAAGAGAGTCAAAGACATTCTGATTAAATGTGTGAAAAGCTTTCCTAGGGATTCTGCTGCCGGTGTCTAAACTTTATGCTTCCCATCTGATTAATGCATTCCAATGTCCAACACCTGAATATGGTGACAAAGCAATTGCATCTGTGCTCGAAGCAATCAACTGCTTAATATCTGGTAATGTTCTTGATGAAATTGCACCATATCTTTTTGGAACTAATCTTTTTGCATTGAAGAAAAAGGACGGTGGAATTCGCACAATTGTTGTGGGAGAAGTTCTTCGAAGATTGATTGCTAAATGCTTATGTCAATTGTCAAGTAATAGGGCAGCTGTTCTTTTTTCTCCACTTCAAGTTGGTGTAGGCATTAAGGGAGGTTGTGAAGCTGTCATTCATGCTTTGAGTGGATTGTTGGATGCTGTTGGATCGAAGACTAATTTAGCATTTCTCCAGGTAGACATCAAAAATGCATTTAACAGTCTTAATTGTTCAGCAATACTTTCTTAAGTTAAACTTCATTTTCCACAGTTATATCCTTGGGTCTATTTTTGCTACTCCCAGCCTTCTCGGTTGAAATTTGGATCTAAATCCTTGCTTTCAGCTTGTGGAGTTCAACAAGGTAATCCCTTGGCTCCCCTTTTGATTGCATTAGCTATTCACCCGATTGCTTCTGCTATCAAAGATAAATTTCATGAATTAGCATGCAACGCATGGTATTTAGATGATGGTTCCCTTGTTGGGGACGTTCCATCTTTGTGCAAAATATTTGAGTTTGTGGTGTTAGCTATGAAAAAGTAGGCTTGGGAATTAGTTTAACTAAATGTGAAGTTTGGTCGCTTAATCCTAATTATGGTTTCAGTGCTTTGCCCAAAACAATCAACAGACGAAAAGATGGTCTTATCACTCTCAGAGCTACTATCTCCAAGTCTCCAAAATTTTTCTTAGAGTTCTTTTCGAAACGTGTTCCTAAGTCCATTGAAATTATGAATGACATAAAATTACTTGAAGACCCACAGTTAGAATTGTATTTGTTGAGAAACTGTGCTTCACTACCTAAGATATTGTTTTGCTTAAGAACTTCTAAGCCCGCAACTGTCACAGCAGAAATTTAAGAATTTGATTCAGCAGTTTATCAATCACTAGAAAGTATAGCAGGTTCAGCTGTTTCTGTATAACAAAGACTACAGGCGTCTTTGCCAATTTCGAAAGGAGGTCTTGGATTACCACTAGCATCAACAATTGCTTCTGCTGCGTTCTTGGAGTCATATGTGAACAATAAAGAACTATGTAAACAGATTGTTCCCATTGATGATGATATTTACTCTGTGCCACATCATTTTGTTTGCAAAAAATTTCTAGCAAAGGACTAGCGTTGTCTGCGATGCCTTTACACATAGCCCCAAAAGCGCAGAAGTCTATTTGTTCACTTGTTTATCCTCCAGTCTTTCCTTCGTTCCTGCAGAATTCCGAATTTTGATTTGTTATCCGCTTGGCATCCCCTTAATTGATGATGACAAAAAATGTCCAAAATGCTTTAAGCCTTTGGATATATTCGGCGATCATGCTACGTCATGCGCGGTTGATGGTGTAGAATTACGCGTCATGATCGACTCAGGGACGCTATTTTTCAACTGCTTCTAAATGTGCTTTTTGTCTGCTGTGCTTGAAAAGTCTAACCTCACTGACTCTCGTGCTCGTCCTGGGGACATTTTTTGCCATGCTGGTCTTTTGGCCGACCATCCGCTCTAGACATGACTGTAATTAGTTCACTGCAGCCTTCGATTGTTTCTCTTGCGGGTACTAATGCTAGTCATGCTCTGGAAGCTTCAGGCACCTGTAAGCTTACTAAATACGCAGAATCATGTTCAGCTGCTGGTATATCCTTCATACCACTGTCAGTGGAAGCTCTAGGAGGATGTTCAACAATTGCTAGCAAACTATTCTCCAAGATGTCTTTTATGTCTTCTGCCAGAAGTGCCTCTTGCGATCTGAATACGATTTCTACATATTTTTTCCAGCAATTGTCAGTAATTTTATAGGGGGGAAGTGCTACACTTCTTTTATCAAGATATGGTTGTTAGGGCTCAAGCAATTTGTGTTTAATCTGTGACATCTGGAACGCAAACTCACACATTGTACAAGTTTTTCATTATCGATCACCCAAAAAATAATCATTGTAATGTTAATTTTATATGTATTGATTTCCGTTCTTTTTAAAAAAACAATTTTATTCTCGGTGATTCCTAAATATTATATTTTTGTAATGTTAATTTTGTAAAATGTGCTTTATTAAATACTATTTATTGTTTAACTAAATGTGAAGTTTGGTCGCCTAATCCTAATTGCGATTTCAGTGCTTTACCCAAAACACTCAACAGACAAAAAGATGGTCTTATTACTCTCGTAGCTCCTATCTCCAAGTCTCCAAAATGTGGCCAAGAGTTATTTTCGAAACGTGTTTCTAAGTCCTTTAAAATTATGAATGAAAAAAATTTACTTGAAGACCCACAGTTAGAATTACATCTGTTGAGGAGCTGTGCCTCACTACCTAAGATATTGTTTTGTTTAAGAACTTCTAAGCCCGCAACTGTCACAGCAGAAATTTAAGAATTTGATTCAGCAGTTTATCAATCACTAGAAAGTATAGCAGGTTCAGCTGTTTCTGTATAACAAAGACTACAGGCGTCTTTGCCAATTTCTAAAGGAGGTCTTGGTTAACCACTAGCATTAACAATTGCTTCTGCTACGTTCTTGTGGTCATATGTGGACAATAAAGAACTATGTAAACAGACTATTCCCATTGATGATTATTTACACTGTGCCACATCAGTGTTTTCAAGAACTTTCTAGCAAAAGAGTAGCGTTGTCTGAAATGCCTTTACACATGGCACCAAAAGCACAGAAGTCTATTTGTTCACTTTTACAACAAGTTAGCCAGAAAACATGTTTATCCTCCAGTTTGTCTCTTCGCGATAAAGCACAAGACTTCTCTCTTGTTACATACCAGGAAGTGGGGATTGGTTGTCTGCCATTCCCTTGAAAGCACTTGGTCCTTCCCTCACTCCTGCAGAATTTTGCTTTAAGCCTTTGGATTTATTCGGTGATCATGCGCGGTTAATGGTGAAAAAATTATGCGTCATGATCGACTAAGGGGGGCTATTTTGAAACTGCTTCTAAATGTGCTTGAAAAGTCGAACCTCACTGAGTCTCGTGCTCGTCCTGGGGACATCTTTTTGCCATGCTGGTCTTCTGGCCGACCAGCCACTCTAGACGTGACTGTAATTAGTTTACTGCAGAATTCGGTTGTTTCTCTTGCGGGTACTAATGCTGGTCATGCTCTGGAAGTTTCAGAAAACCGAAGGGTTACTAAATACGCAGAATCATGTTAGTGGTATAATCTTCATATCACTATCAGTGGAAACTCTGAGGATGGTCACCAATTGCTATCAAGGTATTGTCGAAGATGTCTTTTATGTCTTCTGCTAGACGGTTTAGTTTTTGTATTTTCGTAATCTCAAACTCCTTAGTGCAATTTTACCATTCAAATTCTTAATACAGGCCAACATATAAGAATACCCAAACATATTGTGACAAGACAAAGCAACATACGAGTAATGTCTATATCTACTCCCTGCTAGAGTATTTATTTTGGAATGAAACAAGAATAACTGCAGTCACATTGGCATTTCCAAAAGAGAATTTTTTGTAACAAGATATAAACTCCTATCTACAAAGCATTGCACGTGCCGGTCGTTATTGAACTAAAGGATTGGCTATCACATTAGTCTCTAGTCCTGAAGATACTATGATTTAAAATCAAGTTTAAGATCGTTGTGATGTTAGCATTGTGGAACCAACTGCTGAATTGGGCGTTGCCTCATATATTCTTTAGAAAACCTCTTGATGTTGGTTTTAACATGTATATTTTTGAAACTCACTTGTATTTTTTATGTTCTTTATTTGATTTTTATGTAATCATTTTGTTCAAATACCATGTTAATTTTTGATAACATATTTCTTTATCCTCTTGGGATTCCAATGAATAGATGCAATGCGTGTCAGTAACCAATCGCGATAGCATGACTCGTCTCTTAATTTAGGACTTGTTTTTTGATATATTTGTAATAAAATATTTCCTTTTTTAGCATTCTCCAACATTATTACAGCGAAACAAAAATCCTTCTGTGTTAATTCTGAAAATAGTTGGTATCGTAATAACTTGTCTTTTACAATGAAGTACATACACTGTATGGAAATAAGCAGTATAATAGAGATGTCGATAAAATGCATAGGAACTATCATGCATTTTTAGCCAGAAATTAATAATAGAAATATCGTAGGAAACGAATGAAATTATGTCAATTCGAAACATCATCTTTCATGATAACTTAACGAACCTCTTCAATGCCTAGTCTTGCAACAATAAATTCTTAAAGGTAGGGTATTCTTTTATGTTCACACTATATAACAGCCATTTGTATACAATGACCAAATATAAACTTTTTTGTCACTGGAAGAGAAACATTCTTTTTAACAGCTTTTGGCATTGCAAACGCTTAGTTATTAATGTCTGTTTTTAATTTTTGTGTATATTCACTACTGAGTACAGCAATTCATCTCATTAGGTGTATTTGTTAATACATTTTTGTAACTTGTTTGTTCTTTACAACAATCAACCAATTTAAAAAATCAACAAATCAAAACTAAATCCCTGGAAAGCTTATCCCCATCATTTTAATAACAATTTTGTATAGTGAATTCTTTGCATGGTTGCATGCAATGCATTTTAACATTAATAATAGCAAGTATAATTTTCCAAGATACTTTGGTTTCAAGACTAATCACATACCTAACGTTCACTAATTTTTCAATACATTTTTTAGTAGTGGTAATCATTTCCTACTTGATTTAATAATAATAATAATTTTTGAGAGAAATTAATAGAATGTAATGGTTCAAAAAGGAGCATTCAGCAGAAATATATTGCTAAATTCCAGTTATTTTAGGTACTAAAGATATAGTTAAATCACAGTACCACTATTAAAAGAGATGTGGGTATTAAGAAGATAACTTCACCATCTGTTTTGTCTAGTAAGTTATTCGAATTTATGTAATTCCCGAAAAGCGAATAATAAAAGGTGTCCAAGATTTTTGTCACTTTTTTTAATTAAACCTACTACTGGCATACTGACATGATTGTAACCTCGCCATGATAAATGCATGAATGAGTATGGATGTATGCTGTGCTCATGACATGAGAGAGTATGATTGTTTTCTTACAAAATTTTAATGACGTCTTTTGTAAGTAAATTTAATTAGTAATGCCTCAGTTTGAAGTCTGTTGCAAATTCTAAGTTTTCGACGCAGACACTCTTCTGCCAAAAAATGTTTTACTAGAATAGCTATATTTTCATTTAGCCTTGCATATACATGACTATATAAATATATATACACTATTTACAACATATATACAAAGACTAAAAAATATGACGCTACTTTACAAATTAAAAACAAAACAAAAACACTCATACATACATTAAAAAGTTAAGGAAATTCGCCAAACATTAAATTTAATAGTGTCTTAAATCATATCGACTATCTAACAAATATTTTTTAACAATCTTTTAAATGTTCCTAAAATATGTGCATTGCGAATATTTGGTTCTAATTTGTTCCATATATTTATTGATATAGTAGTAGTGGCACATTTCTAATATTTGTTATTTATTTTGATGATGTCTATAAAGTAATTTGTCCGTAAATGTACTTTTGCAAACTTGTTCACGGCATTATTAGGCTAAATATTGTTGAGTGTTTTGTACATTCTAATTAGGCAAATGTATTTGGTAGTATATTGATAAACGTCTTATTGCGTCACCTGTTTGAATGTTTGTCAATTTTAAACATGGTGCAAATGCACCAGCTAAACACTCTATTTAACCTTTGCTGATTTTTAACGTCAATATCACTTAATATTTCACATGAATACATATATTGTGACATATATGTAAACATTTCATTGGTGTGAGATTTCATTGACATGCAATTATTAGAATATTATCTCTTAGTTCCACAGCAGGAAAACTAGAAAAGAAAAGCATGTTTCTAATAAATTGACTAATACACAAGTGAAGCAAATTTGTTCAAAGTGGTCTCTTCAATAAGAAATATATCTTGGTTAATGTAAATTCCAAACAGCACTGTTCAATAGACTATTTGTAGCAATAAATGTCCCTCCAGACACAGAAGACCTGCTCCACTAGATACACATTAACAAAAAGATATTTTGACCTGACCGTGAAGCAGCACATACAATTAGCACTACACTTAAAACATTAAAAACTTTGAAAATAAATACAATTCCTGTTGAAACAAATCTTCCAGCTACACTATTTAGTTGGTCTATTGAATTTAATTTGGATACTTAAAGCAGATAAACCAATGTAACTGGCCATTTAACAAATAATACTCGCAATATATGTATTAATTATTCAATATTTCTGTGCTAGACAATTTTCAGACTATTTCACATGTTTTTACATAATATTTAAAAAAAAATTAACAAATAATGTTGGCCATCATTTACTACTATCACAAGCCCATGCTCAATTAAAGTCTAGCTCTGTATGTATCTAAAATGGCAAGGACTTTTATGGCTGGCTTTACTTCAAAAAACAAAAAAAAATAAAAAACGAGGGTATACAAACAAAATCATGATATCTCCACATTGGAATAACGAAAGTTTTCACGTAAAATTTTCAGTTTTTCATTGATTTCTACTAAAAGAAACACGTGATTGAAAGGAACTTTGCGTGGTACGTTGGCATATTTAACCTTTCCAGTAACCATTACTTGAACCATGTACGTTCCTTGAGAAGCACTTTCTAAATACAACATGTTAAGACATAAATTAATATGTGTTAATAATTGCAACACTAAAATGAAAAAAAAAATTGTAGAAAGTGAACATGCTGCAAAGTGCAACAGCAAGTGCCAGTTCTTTTTAAGGTTCTTAGGCCTGGGGAGTGAGGATTTGCACAAATATATCAGCATTATAAATTTGGAGTTATCAGAATGACCCAAAAATCAAAATCATTAAATACAGTCATCTTGCAAAGCAAAAATTTAGTTAATATGTCTAGCCTAATATGTCATATTTCAGTAACTCACGCTTTTTCAAAAGTGTAAACATGGCATTACAAACGGACGTGTTTCATCAGTGAGCTCGTTACTCGTTAGTAAATCTCAAGTACCCGTTACAGTCTCCTTTGTCGTTTGTGCATACCGCGATATCGTAATGTGGTTATTCACTTTTATGTGAAACAATTATTGATAGGAAAACCGTTCAGCCAACATTCTAGACAATCTCATTGCGGGCACTGTCACTCAACACACGACAGCCTGTTACACACATAAATGAGTCATTGTTTACTCAGTTTTAAATGTGTAACAGATGTGTGTATTATTTTGTTGAACTCAAATTGTAATATATTAACTGCATATAAGTAATCAAGTGTATTCCGATTTGTAAGCTTACCATATTATATTAGTTTTGAAATGGGAAAAACAGCAGAATCGGATAAAGTTAAAGTTGCGTTTTTCATCAGAGAATATCCCAATGAGTTTTTAAGTACGCCAACAAATCAATAATATTGTAAGCTATGTGAAAAAAACTGTTAATGATAAAGAAATTCATGACAACCACCACAGAAATAGATCTCAACATTCAAACAAGATGCCTACTTCATCCATAAAATAATTTATGCTGATATCTGAATTGCCTAATTTCAATAAAAAATTTATCAGAACATTCTTGCCGCCAATATTCCTTTAAAAAAGTTAAGGCATCCTGCTCTTAGAAGATTGTTTCCTAACATGAAAATCCCCCTGTGAAGCAGAATTGTGGATACAGTTGCATCCCAAGAAGAGTTAAAGATATTTGAAAAATTTACAAAGAATAATTTCTATTTATCGGTAGATGAATCAGAACTTGACAACAAAAAGCATTTGAAAACACTTGGAGGCATTTAGATGATTCTGGTGACATTTTTGCGTTAGAATCTGTATTTCTTGAGAACCCCATTCAATCTATTATTGTTCAACAATTGTATAAAAAATTGCCAGTGGATCCCTACAATTTCTTATTATTACAAATGGATACAACTGCTTATATGACTGAAGAACTTTGAAACTATTCTGTTAAAACTTATTCCACGTTACGTGCGCATTTACTACACATAACACAACAATAATTTTTGTGTAAAAATGTTAAAAACGTATACTCGGTTCGTAAACAATCCATTTCATAAAATGGATAGTTATTTAGCAAACCTTTATTGGTTAAGTCCGATACATTTCTTTGCAGGGAACATCAAGAAATAAAAGCGCACACATTCAATACTTATTGCATTTGCAAGGAAATTTCTTGCATATTATGCTATAACAAGGCTATATCCATTGATATTATAATATCTAAAATCATAACTTATATACATGAATGTGTACGGGACCAGAAAAAAATGCTAACAATTTGCATGTCATTCATTTTCAATTTTCTCTGAACTGGAACTGTGACTAATATTTCATACTAAAGTTATTTTCTTCAATACATTCTAAAACGTAAGTATCTTTTTCTCTAAAAATGGCTTTCTCGAAATTATGATTCGAATAATGAAGCAATATATGTAACGCATGTTACATGTGATGTACGGGGCATTTATTATTTATGAACAGCGAGTGATCAGCAATTAACTAGAAAGGCCGTTAGTTACACAAAATATGACGAAGGCTGTTTGTTATACTTCCTATAACTACAGTTTTTAAATGGAAATAATTAATTCAAAAAAGTGAAATAAATTATTTAAAAATGGCTTTATGCACTCAAAGAATAATGAAGTGGTTCATATTGTTTCAATTTACTATAGATAATTCTAAACCTTGAATTTATAAGTACAACATATTAATAATTATAAAATTTATTTATGAAATTAAGAATCATACTATAGGCGTTCAGAAAATGTTTCATTTATACCTTTGAACACTATCACCTTTTTCATATTAGAGAGGTCATTACGTTTTACATAACCTATTATGGGATTCTTACCTTCAATAAAAGTTACAAGATTTTGAATAATAATCAAAAGATTAATGGGCAAGGGAATCAAAACTTGAAAAATGGAACTGTTCCAAACCAAAATCTGCAAAAGACTCCAAAACGCTTTGTGGAAACTATCTGTTTCGATAATGCAGGGTTAAATGCGGCGTTGATTTAATGCAAACGATCAATGACCAAAGATGAATTAAGTAAATCACACGATGCAACAGCAATAACAAAAACATGATGTTGCTGCAAGTTCATTGTCGAAATCACATAAAAACAGCGCCAGTGATTGTGAGTTAAAATTTAAAAAGGTACACAATAGAAAAATACTGTTCATTATTTTAGCTTTTTCAAATTCCATAATCTTAAAACAATATTTCAGCTATCATTATTTTTGTACTATCTTTTTCTAGTTGTGATATATGGACATCCACTGTTGAAAACTATCCATAAATATAAGATTTGGGCACCCACAATTATAGTAAAATTTGCAAAAATATATATTTAGAATAAATGACGAAAATGCAAGGTTATTTATAAGATGAGATTATCTATACCATGTATTGGATGTGCATCACATGTTAGTAATTGGTGATCAGAGTCAGGAATTGAACAGTAGAATTCCGCTATTGTAGAGGCCTTCTGTTTAAAATTCCCATTGTATATCAGTTCAGATTCATCAGTATAAAATTTTGAAAGTACCTAAAGCATAGTTAAATGTTTCTAAAGATCAATAGAAAGCCAAACATGACGCTTAGAATCCAGAACTTCATAAAAAGTATTTGCCAACTGCTTTGCACTCTCACAAGCTTTAATAACTTTATTCATAAACCCAAAATTCTAAAATTAAGAATAAATTACAATTAACGTATCAAATTCGTAAAGAAAATGATGTACAGTGGTGTAACTTGAACACTTGTCCAGGATGCACAAATTGCAATGCATAAAAAAGCTCAACACTTAGTAATCAAAAAGTTGAGAAATATAAATACATGTAGTACATTAAGGTGGTGCACTCCCTTGAAAATGAATACAAAATCAAATTTTGGATTTTTGATGTTTTGGGTACTTCAACTTGTAATCTTTCAATATCTATCAAAATAAAGTGTGTTTCTCCTACAGATATCCATAAAGTAGTCAATTAAAAATAAGATTCCAGATTTTTGGAGTTTGCTTACCAGTCATTTCTCAAAATCTTCAAATTCGCTAATTTTGAGAACCATTTTCATGATATCTTAAAAACTAAACATGGCATGGTAATGAAACTTACAGAATATGTGTAGAATGGTATTATCTACAAAATCGATTGTTGCATATAATCATTATGATAATTAATTAATGATTAATAATTAATAAACACCCAATATTTATGATCTTAGTTCAGATTGTGCTGTATACACTCTTTGCAATGTGTGCCAAGTTTACCAAGTTCTGTTCCTCCCATCAAAAGATATCTTGAAAATGCTGAATTTTTAATATATTTCTTTGTTTTTTATCAAATCACGTGATCAAGATAAAATTAGCGATACTTTAGCTAACTACAATCAAAACCTAAAATTTGTCTACCTAACTGCTAGAAGTTTAAGTGCACACCGCACAGAATTTCAAATCTTGTAAATTTAGTAGGAAATAACGCAATTTATCTAATTACTGAAACCTGGTTAAAGGACTCTGATAACATAGAAGCTCTATATAATCCAGACTGCAATTATTTTAACTTATATTTCAAAAATAGATCAAAAAGAGGTGGTGGTTTAATTATCTTAATTCCAAAATTCCTAAAACAGCTGTGTTCTGATATCTGATCTGTCTTAAAAGTACTGATCTAATACAAGATTTGGCAGTGAAAATGGAAACATTCAGATTGATCAATCTTTTTCAGATATAGGCAAGCCTCACAAAATTGGCCTATCACATTTTGAGTATCACAATGAGGTAGTTGACTGATAGACTGAGAAAAGAAATTATAAAGTTTGGACTTGAATATTTTCAGAATGATGATGACACTTTTCATGATGCTAAGTATTTTGTATCATACTACCTTAGATAAAGCACATTGTGTGCAAATTTCAAAATTAGTTCAATGAGTTGAAATTGATATTTGAACTAGGACTGTTGAAATTAAGGAATCCTCCTCAACACAGATGTAATTGCAGGATATGAAGGTAATATTCAGCAAAGAATATATTCTCTTACAATTAGTATAAAATCGGAAAATTATTTTTGGTTGCCTTTTTATTAGTTTCAAAAACTAAAGAAAATGCACATCTTTCGTTTCCCTAATCACTATTAAGAACATGACATCGAACTTTAGAATAAAAATTTTTTTTATATTTACATAAAAAAGTTAGGAAAAATAATTACGATTATATTTTGTTATTTTTTAGTTAAAGATAATTATTATTAAATGACTGAATATATTAAATATGCTGAATTATGACAAGTTCTATATCTATTATAATTTAAACTTTTGAGTATTTTATTGATTTTCTACCGTTTTATACCCTAAATTAGGGTTTACTTTGTCCGCGTGTCGCTATTCTACAAGTTCGCCATTTATGAATTCCTTAAGGATTAAATAAAGCTTTAATAAATCATTCTTTTACAAGAGAACCCGATCAAAACAATTTTCAATAAGATACAAGTTTTACAACGTACGTGAGAACCATAAAGCTACTTAATTATAACATTAATTTTGGAGAATCACAAAGTTTAATTTCTCTTAATCATCAATTTCCTTCATTTTACATGAAAATCACGAAAAATTCTCAATCTCGTCTAAAAATATGGGAAATATACTGATAGATGAGTGGAATTATCACAAAATTAGCAGAAAAAAATTGAAACTATCTATCCTAATTTTACTCAATCGAAAAGGCACATAACATGTATAAATGATACTAAGGGTACAACAGTTAAAAAATATTACAATTAAACAAAAAACCAATAATGTCTTTTACGTGTACGGGTTTTTTAGTCGTGCCTTACATCCCTTTCGTATTTTAGTAATTTAGCGAAAGGTAGATAAATCCTAGAAAAACTATGAAAAACATAGCGAAATCGCAAAANCCTTTCGTATTTTTCTTTACAAATTTACCTTTCGTATTTTAGACCTACCCAACGTTCGCGGTGTCTACTCTACTGGATATTCCACTAACCTGACGTTTCGCTAACTGGATATTTCATTAAGTGAGAAATTGAAATAATGCGAAATTGTTTTATGTAAAATAGTGCTTCACTCATAATACCTGAAATTACAGTTTATCATGCAGACCTTGTGAATGATTTTTTGATTATGATGTTTAACATTTTAATAAATGTATTTTCAAAATTTTAATTTAAATTTTGATAAGCTCTCTGGATTTGTTTAATATTGCAGCTACGCAAAAGCTTTGTGATTTTTTGAAGACTGCAATTAATTTTATTTTGTGCTGACTACACTTTATTAATAGCAAACAGTGGTGAAATGGTATCACCCCTGTATTTTGTAATGAGTTAGGGAAATTTATTGGTTCAAACCCAATCTGATTTTTACTTCTAGAGATATTTCTGGTGATTCCTATATTCACTACATTATTGTAAGTGAATCAATATATATTTACAAAAAATAGAAATGTTTTGATAATAAACTATATTTCTTCAATGGTATCATGAATTGCAGAACACAGGCTTCTGCAATGTTCCAGTTGTGTTCAAAAAGAAATTGGCACATTTTATAGCACTTTGTCAATAATGAAGTTTAGATATAATTAAAAAATTTTGTTTGTGTTTTAATAAATGTTGTTCTGTTTAACTTCACTAAGCAAAGCCAAAATTTGCATTAAATTTTTGAATAATAAATATTGTTAAAAACAAATCTGCAGATTCCTGGTCCTCCCTCTTTCTAAGAAGCTAACCTCCCTCATTAATGCCAGGCAGTGATGTTAATATTTCTGTTAAGCAAGAATTACTTTATTTATAGAGATTTTAATTTATAAATTGCTTAAAAGATGATCTTACTTAACAATATTATAAAATGTGGTGATTAATATATACTTGCACTGTTGCAAAGGACACTTCCAATGAAGATTCTCAGTTTTCTCATTTAAAAATTCAAAAATATCCTTTATATGCAATTTAACACCTTCTCCTTTGGTATTAATATGCTTAGCTAGATCAGGTCAATGTTTTCCATTTCCAAGTTAATCCCGAGACACTGCTTGATAAAATATCAATATTTATGTCTCTTTCACTACATTTTAGAGACTTTTGCTTTAGAAAAACCTAGTTAGTGAAAGATCTGCTTAGTGAAACATCTGGTTAGTGAAATATCCAGTTAGTGAAACATCTGTACCCTGTTCATGCATTACACAAAATTTAATTGTGTGATTTACAACCCACCTATCAGGAAAGTAGTTCAGTGTCAC
>CABFPE010000400.1:541441-554009 GCA_900660155.1 Hofstenia miamia | reverse complement strand
ATATATTATATATATATATATATATATTATATATATGCGTAGATGTAATTGCATAACGTACAGTAAGTTCATAAATAATATTATTTAATAATGATTTTGGAGTTCTTGTATGAAATATTAAAAGATTTAGGGGTAAGCCATCATGTCTTTTTTTACAATATTGTACAGATTCTGAGTCCTGTTCTTCTTGTTGCCATTGGTTAAAGCAATGAAATCTTTGGTCGTCAATAATTTATATAGATGATGGTTAATTAAAATCTTCTTTATTTGTGGTCTTTAGAAACTTGATAAGGCGGATAACCTAATGCTGAACAAGTTGGGAACTCAAGCCTTAGCACTAAAATAATCATGACAGTTAAAATTAAAGATCAAAGCAAACATAAATAAATATATAATTCAAAGAATTAAAAATGATGGCAACAAATATTAACAGAAAAATGTTTATTTCCCGACAGAAGGTGACAATGCTTGCATCGGTAAGGCCAAAATTAAAAGTATGTTATGATTATGTCTATGTCTACTTCAGAAAGCTATTTAAATTACTTCTAGATGGTTGTCTTGGCTATTCTTGCGATGATAGTTTCATATATACCCACATATTCAAAAAACAAATGAACCATCACTAAAAGGATACTGAGAAGTAATTTTTTCCCCATCCATTGCTATATTAAATACAAAATAAATATACATAATAATACCTTTGCCAATTATTTGAATTTTGATAAAAGATCGCCTTTGATCATGAAAATGGTCACTTTGCGTTACATTGAAATTGCTAATTTTTCAAAATTAATAATAATATCTTTAACCCTAACCCTGCCCTAACTCAAAAAATAATCATAGCCTCAAGCTAAGCTCTATCTTAATCCTAATCTTAACACAAAGCACAAACCTAACAATATATTGCAGACTTGTCAACGAGCCGAGCCGAGCCGAACTTGAGCAGAGTATTGGATGTACAACGAGCCGTTTTTAAGCAAACCAAATTTATAGTGCTCCTTGTTAATTTGATTATACAGATTTTTCTTATTTTTCATTCAATATTCCTTACTTATATAGTCGTATTTTAGAAATTTTTATTAAATAATAGGAAGAGCAATTGAAAACAATCTGATAGCACAATATTTTTTAAAAAAATGCCGAGCTGAAACGAGCCTCATTGAAAGATTTTCTTTGGAGAGCTGAGCCGAGCCGAACTTACTCGAATTTTAAACGAGGCGAGCTTAGAAATTACGGCTTGTTGACAAGTCTGATATACTGTATTTTCATTATGGCAGAGCCTTAGCAATGAATACAAATTCATTTTGAATTATGTAAACAAAATATCTACGTGAAAAGATGTAAAGAAAGAGGCGCTGTTTAGATATAGGAAACATTGATAAATCGCATAATTGCATTGTAAATAAACAAAAGCTCGTGGTTGAATCAGTAACTAGCATAATAAAAGTAATATATTATAAATATTTTATTATTAATTTTGAAAGTTACTGGTATTAATAATAAATTTGTATAGTTCTGATAATATAACGTTTGGGTTATTCTTGGGGTTAGGGTTAGAGAAAAGATACGGGTTGGCTTCGGTTAGGGATAAGGTTAGGTTAGGTTTAGTGTTATAATTATTATATTGATAAACTAGTATATTTTTCAAATATTTGTGTGGTGGAAGATGACGCAAATTTCATTTGAAATTTGAGTTTGCAACTATTTTCAATTTTGGTTTGAATTTTGAAACTTGATTTGCAAAATTTATTGGAACCTGCAATGTTAATGTATTCACTAATATATTAAGCAAACACTTCAATATTGAAGGTACGCGAAAACAGTTTGCTTTATATTGCTTTACAAGTGCAAACTGAGTAAAGACATAATTTCCAAAACATACAATGTCAATTCTCTACTACACTTATTTGTAGAGAAGGACACTATTAAGAATATCTAGTGTCATCCACGCAGAGAAGATCCAAAATTGATATTGTTAAATTTTAAAACAACTGGTAATTAACTGGCGTACGTTTTAAAGGACAAACCGTTTTCCACATTTATACAGAATAGTGTCTAAGCCTATTAGCAAATTCAAAAATTTTGGGGTATGGGTAGGTCTATTTGGGAACATATTTTAATGCAATGTAGAATTATTCTATTAAGACGTATTGCTGTGGCTGAAATAGTTGAAAAGATTAAACATTTTTCTTTGAAAAATATTTCAATTCCCTCCATACCTAATTTTCATGTATTAATGAGGCTTTGAGCCCTTGGAAGCAACAAAGAACTTTGACTGCTTCTTGATATGAGCAAAGATATACGAAACCCATTAAGGCGTGCAGTTAGCTAGGTCAGAGGTCCTCTATCACGTGGTGCTTTCAGATTGAGCATGGCGCTATTATTTGTGAACTATATATAAGCGATTAAAACAATTTTATAGGACCATGAAAATTTTTCAAAAATCCTCAGGTTGTATAATTCCTAAGAGCCGTTCTAAACTTCATGTTCATTTTCCCATTAGTTGATAGCAATCTTCCATCACACAATGACATTTCACACTTGACACAAATGATCCAGAAGTATCTAAACTGTCTTCATTAAGAATTTTTTGTATAAATGGTTGAAGCAGTGGGATCTGTTCAAAGTTTATGTGCGGACATTGCAGAAATTCTTGAGAGAAATTTTATGATATTCTTTCAAATACAAAAATTTTCATGTCCAGTTTGGTTTTACATATGGTAAATATAAATACAACTTTTTTAGTGCATTCTAGATTACGGTACATGTAGCTGGTAAACACAATTTCTGGTTACAAAATTCACATGTACATTAAATTTTCAACGAATGTATATTTTTACTGCTAAAATCGAATTTATAACCTTAATCCAAAACCAAAATAAATAATTAATTTGTTAAGTAATGTAGACCCATTTTATGACCAGGTCAACAAATAGGCATTCACTGTACATTGTGAAAATTATCATGTCCCTTAATTTTGATAAATCACTGTTGGTAGGTATGGGTCTCAGCACAGGTTAATCAGAACAGGATAAAATCATGTTAGATGTCAAAACAAAATAGATTAGAACAACTTTTTCAACAGATTAAACAGGATAAAACAGGACAAGAACATTACGTCAGGTTCACACGTCTGTTGCTAGTTTTGGTAAAAATAACGATATTTTGATGGACGAAAGTTCTTTCTAGGATAAATTTATTTGTTATCGGGCTCTTTTTCAGCTGGTTATCTAAGATCTCTTTGTCTGGTGTCCGATCCCACCACAAATTGCGCCGGTCTGTGGCCGGTGTTCATATATTTTACGGCCGGTAGCAGCCTGCTACATGTCGTAGTTATTTCCTTACTACGACATATTTCCCTATGCATTTTGCATAATACTCCATGCACCTAGGAAAATACAATTCTTTTTCACTGGATGCACTAAAGTTACTTAAAGTAGTATAATTAGTTACGGTATTTACATTAATTTAAAAGGTTTATATGTAATTGAGAGAAACATAAAAATACAGCATTTAGCCGGCCTCGCCGACCTGTAAAACCTGCTAGCCAGCCGGCCGATGTGCAACTCTGTTTCGGAGGGCATTTTTAAATACAGAATTTCTATTGACCAAATATCGATTCTGGTTGTCTATTTAAAATTTTAAAATATAATGCTGTCTAAAGAACGGGTTGACGAACAATTGACTCTGTTTGTTATTCTGTTTCTATGCTAACTTCATGCTTGAAATATATCACCTACTTTTCTGTTTTTATAATGCCTTAAAACTCAAACTAAAACATGTTAAAATACGGACAGGATAAACAATTTGAAAACAGTACAGGACAGTTTAATTTCCCTATCCTCCTGTTCAAATTATTTTAAAATAGCGTCTTGAATTTTGACTTTTAAATTTCTATAAAATTTCTTCAATAAATATTTCATTTTAGAGGGCATGTGATAAATTTAAAAGTTTTAGGACAAATACATTTTTACTAATTGGATATCTAGGCAGCCAACTAGTTTGCTTTAGTTCAAGAGAATAAACTCTGTATTTGATGTTATTTGCTAATTCAAACTTTCACCAGATAACTGTTACACAAGCAATTACTTTCAAAATAAATATTTTCGTATCACATGATATATCTATAATGACGGTCGCACTTTAAAACTGAATTCTACTATTTGTATTTTATACAAAGAATATAGGGTTGAATAATCATGAAGTGTATTTACAATTTTCAAGTAATAAGCCTAGTTTTACTAGATTTCTCCAAATTTGGCCACAAAGCTGTCTTGTTTTGAGCATAATTAAAAATCATCAAAAAAATGAAAAATCATGTTTTGTTAATCAAAATTTTTTTAATCAATGTCCGTACATGTGAAATGTCACTTAACATAGTCATATAGTGAATAACATAAGGGAAAGAAAGTTCTTGTTGATGACTTGGTCAAATTTTAGTTAAAGGCAAATACATATCAGAAAAACATAAATTTATGTACCCGTAGTTGAGAGAGAATATGTTACTGGATCATTTTAAATTTTGCAATAAACACTAACTTTTTTATTCGAAAAAATGTTCTGCCACCATTATGCTTGACTTCATTCTTTTAGTTACAGTATTTCAGTTGTTTCCCTCTAAAGGATAGTCAAAAGTATATTTTTACAAAATTTTTAAGCCATCAATAAAAAATAGTTAATCATTGCAATAATATTTTGACTCAATTAAATTATCGCAAATTCTTAGGAAACATTTTCAAGGCATGGCAATATGAGCTAGTGTAAGCAAACTTATTCATTAATTGGGCTATCTTAGTCTTTATTCCATATTTTATTTACCGTTTCCGAAACGAGTTTTCAATAAACAACGTATATCAATTACGTCATCTAATCACAAACCCAACACATCTATTAATGTTAGTAATTAATTTTCAATACATTTATTATTGAACATCAGTATTTTCCATGTGTGAACATGAAGCTAGTTGCTTCTGTATGCTATCTACACTCAATGAAAACATTTGCTGTCGGGCGTACTTGCTTACATAGCGCATTGTCATGCGTGGAATGTTTAAATGTAAATGTTATTTTAGCAGAAGAGATCTTTGTTAACAAATCATTTGTTCTTTAAATATATAAGTGAGAATTCTTTCAAATTAAGAAATATGTATTTCCAAAAATTTTACTGCACTGTTTATTATAGTTGCAATTTATAATGATCTAAGTTGATGTCGACGTGTTGGATTTTTGATTTTATGTAGATTAATGAATCAACTGATTTCCGTTTTTATGATTTGATTTAACTATAACATATACATGTACTTTGATCAGTCATTTCAATAGTAATGGTAATCTTAATTTTGATTACTTACACCTACTTTCATGGGCTGACTCTAATATCAAGTAAAATAAAAGTTGCTTAATATTTCTTCTTGTACGGGAATTTTATCCCACCGGATGTGTCATTATTAGTTAAAGATCTGGGTGTAATTAAAATTAAATCCAATTGTCGAATAACTTTATAATACCCTTGAAATATGAATATTTGGGTTTTGATTTTATTGTATGGTTACATTAGAAAAATAACATAAAAAATCGTTTTTGAAAATCTCATAAGCATTTATATTTTGCACTTTAAAAATCTTTAAATTTGCTTATAAGAATATAAAAGTTTATCTATTGTTCCTTTAATTTCGTGATCATTTCCTTAAAGAACATCTTTATACTTTAAAGTTCTTGCAATTTCTTTCAGAAATTCAGTTAATACTTGAATAATAAGTGCATATAAAAGTCTAGAAAAGATCTTTAATGTTCTTTAAAGTTTTATTTGTATTGACTTCCATGGCCAGTTTTTACTAATGAAGTATTTCTTAATTGTGAAGATGTTCCAAAGAGAGTGTTACTAAAAGGATCTATATTAGGCCCATTTCGATTAATCATATATATATATATATATATTAATGGTCAATTAGAATTTTGCAGAAATACAAATATGCATCTCTATGCTGCGTTTGATCTTCTTGATGGCACAAAAAAGGCATCAAAGCCGCTAAAAACATTTTCAGAATTATTTATTTAAAGAATACCGCATTATCAGCCACTGTTCCTTTCATGTAATATGATATTGCATTGTTTCATATTTATTGTGTACATAATGTAAATTTTTATTTATTGGTAAATTTCTTTTGATAGTAAAGTCAAATAATAAAAATCAAGTAAAAATTTAAATATTGTGTATGATTTGTTATTAAATTTCAATTCCATAACATAAATGTGTGTAAAGTTCATCACATTTTGGGCCGTTTCAAGAGTAGCAGAATTAGAGAGCTTCCACTGTATACAATTTTCAATTGACTAGCATTGCTATTTGTGCACGATTACTAATTTTTGATCTGAAGACGCATCCTGCAAGCATCACATAAGCTAATTCTCATCTTAAAGCGTTTATACTATGGATAATTACTAAAGAAGCACTGATGAACTGTTGTTTACAGCAGTTTTGATTGTATTTTATAGTAGCGTGAGTCTGTTTTGCTTGCAGTCTATAAATCATTTCTGATCAAAGCCTTTTCTACATTTGGCTTTATATTATATATTAAGCGCAAAAGGAGCCTCAAAAATGTTTTAGAAATTACCTCATATAATTGTTTACTCAGAGCATTTTGTACTCCGCTCACTTTAAATTTTCGGATGACATTTGAAATGTATTTAAAAAATTTTCGAAAAAATAGGGGGTAATGGATATATATATATATATATATATGTATATATATATATATATATATATATTTGTCAATTATACTTATTCATTGCTAAAAGTCAATGTTCATTATTTAAATTATTTTCTTTCTTCTTCACGTTGGGTATTTTCCTCTGGGTTTCCCAGGGCCTAGCACAACCAGAATTTTATTGATCCGAGTCCCATCTAGTCCCATTGCAATTGATATCAATCCCATCCCAACCAGTCACATGAGGTTTTCTAATTCCATAATCCTATTTGTGGCATAGCCCAAATTCCTTTTTGAAAAACCATTGTCAAAATAATGAAAAATACTTTGAAATCTCTGGTCTTAATTTCCCTATTTATAGTCCCATACCCATGCTGTCCAATGAAATAAAGGGATTCCGTACAACCCAAGTGTCTCCCATCAAGTCTGTGCCAATTTAAAGCAACTATGAATATATTTAACACAAGATGATTGAATTTACTTTTACTTACTACATTAAAAAACTGGATTTTTTCAATATTCATTTTTAACTAGGTAATGTTTGAGATGGATACTGAATGCTCTGTCTAATTGATATCGACGTGCTTTGATCCATGGAGCTCAAAATAAATTTCTTTGCTAACAACAAAAAGTTTCGCGTTTGGAATCGAAAAGGTGCGGCGTCATTAGAAAGCAAATTGGTAACAAGACTGGCTACATATGAATTTACAAACAAATACTGGAAACATCAACACCAGAAGTGGCAGTGGCTTACCATGATGAGATGGGTCACTGGGTCATCTTTCAAGTTGATTAGTGGGTCGCTGTTTTCATTTTTCAAATTGATTAGTGGGTTACTGGGTGATTAGTACATATCCAGTTTAATGAAAATGCATCGCCCTTTTTACGATTCCAAACAAGGCTAATACCGTTATTTATTGCAAATATGTCATGGAGCTCCTGTAACTGAATCAAGACGCTGACATATCTCAAAATTTATTTTCAAAAATCAAGTGACATAAACATGATATTTCTGCAATTAATGATAGTAATCCATAGAATCTTTGGAAAAAATTTAAATTTTGAATGCACCTCTACATAGTAGCAAGACTGTTTGCTATACCTGCTTATCATTATTGTCTGCTGCTGGAAGAAATTCATCTATAATTCGAAGTGGACAAGGCTTTGATGCCTTGGAATCACAGATTATTCTTAATAGAAAATATAGTTCAGCTTAATTTATGTATGAAACATATTAATGCACAGTAACAATATTCTGCAACTCGGTAGACGCTGACATAATTGAGTTGGTTTCATCCTTAATTGGTAATCCTCAAAATTATCAAATTGAAGATTATAACCTCGCCAATATTTTACTTAAATTATAATCTACTTCAGCTGGAAATGATTAGTAATTACTCGCAATGATGGAATCTCATTCCATTGAAGAATTCTATGAAGAAATATTGCGCTACAACCTTCAGTAATGCGTTGAATATCAAAGTTTTAACATTTCTGCATGCTACACGTACTTAATGCTACAAGGTTAACCACATCTATCAGAAAATAAAGTTAATTTTCACAGTAACAAGAACTCGAAGCATTCAGAGAATTTATATAGTGTAAATTATTATTTATATGTTGCTTTCTTTAGAAAAATAAATAAAATTTCTAATATAGCAAAATTCGAACTAATGGCTAAATCAAAAGAATGTAAACTTCACAATTAAATTTTCTTAATCGTTTTAAGTCTATGTATACAAATAAACTTCATGGGTGTTAAGAAGTGCTTTCAGTAAAAAAAACTCGGATAGGGAGTAAATTTTAAGACACTAGTGTTGTATAGCGTTGAAACGAGAAGGTCAAGATTGAAAAGTTAATCTTCTAAAAATTGTTATTAAGGGCCATTTTTGAACTTTAGATCTTTCTTACCTCAAATACGTGAAATTCCAATATACGCCGGTAGATGTCCTGCACTATCAATTGCATATATATATACATGTATCTGCATTGCTGCAATATGTGCGCTAGAAATGAATCTGCAACAGATTTACCCTATAGCATTCAATTTGATTGTTTTGCTAGTGTCATTTATTGTACTTTTCAAATTCGCTAAGATAACTCCAACGAAGCAAGGCTTTTTCTGCAATGACGTAGAAATAAGATATCCCGCTGTTGAAAAAGAAACTGTTCCACCTATATTGATGACAATTTTGCTTTTTGTTCCCGCACTGGCAATTATCATAATTTCTGAAACCATCGCGGCCTTTCTAACACAAACCTCTACAGTTAAGCGGGCGTTAGCCATTGTAAAAGGGGCAATTTCTACAATTGTCAATCTGTTCATTGGAGTTAGCATTGTTAGCCTTATCACCGAAATTATAAAAAGCACAGTTGGAGAGCTGCGTCCAAACTTCATAGATGTGTGCAAACCAGATTGGGACAAACTAAGCTGCTCATCGGACCCCATGCATTATGTTTCCGAACCTTTCTGTACAATAACAGATGAGTTGACACTGATGGACCTCAGGCTATCATTTCCTTCAGGTAATATCTTTTGGTAATTAGTATGTATTTGAAAAGGCCTAAAAATAGTTTGATTTGTCTAAAATGGAAAAGTCTTGAAGGAAATAGTGACTTGGGGCTAAAAAGGAATTTCATTCATTAAATGCATCGACTACTAATATTTAATGATTTTATAGGTAATAATCCTTAAGGATTTTTACTAGTGAAAGCGTTGCACAAATGACCCTTATTTTTACTTTGGTTGTTTGCGTTTTTGGGTTTATTAAGTTTAAATTTGCACCTTTTGTTTCTAAGTTTTTCAAAATCTAATTTTGTAAATGAATTTATTCTGAACATTCTTGAAGTGTAAAATACGTAATCTCGAATTATGGTGTAATGTAAATCCATTAAGTTGGTAATTTTCATATTTGTTCGTCCGATTTATACTATTTGTATAACTTTTTTGAATTTTTTTGGAAAAATTTTACCGTAAATTACTTTTCCTAGGCTAAGATGTTAAATAACAACAGCTAGTTTTACTACTCATTTTCATGGCAAATTTTACCTCTATGGTTAATACAGTTAAGTTCCAGTGAATACTGTAGGAGATATTATAAAAAATATAAAATGGGGCCATATAATTTGGATTTTTCTCGGGATGTTTAATTTAGTGATGTGTAAATCTGGCATTAAATCTAGTATATATTTAGCGTCAATTTTAAGTGTAGTATCCAAAACAAAATTTCACTCCGATTTATTCAATAAATTTTTCTGTATGCACTATTATTGGAATATCTAAAAAAATTTTGGATTGCTAAAAAAATCTACCTTCATACCAATTGGTGACTGGCGCTAATTATAAGGAACACTTTGAAAAAGGACCCTAGATAATATTTAGCGCCATTTTATATATATATATATATATATATGTGTAAACATACTGAGCTATTTAATATTATTTGAATGGGACGACAGACTACCATCATCGTCACTTTAGAAAATAAGCGGTAAATAAATTTATAATCAATTACGCTAATGATCTTATTATATACACTTAAAATAAATGTACTAAAGTAATCATACTTTGTTGTCGAATTAATAATTTACCCTTTATTATTTCTTTTATATATATATTGCCTCTGCTATTTTTAGATTTTCTGTTCTTATAAAATTTTAAACTGATCTTTCTTAGTTTCTTGACATTTTAAGTGCTCATTAGATTTTAACTCAGATGCCCGCTTACCTTCACCGATATATGATTTATCACGATCATCACATGTTTATTTGTACACTACAACTATGTTTTTTGGGATATCGTCTTAGTTACGAAGCATATATTTTGTTTTAATTTATGTAAAAATCGGGGTGATCTTGTTATGTTGAGCTCTTTATTCAGAATTCTCACACTTTTTCCTCAACTTGGTTATTTAGATATGAAGTATACTTCAATTTTAGTTTCTTAGATCGTATTTTGAATATCTTGATGGTTTCTTTTGCTATTATCTTTTTCAAATAGGTGATCTGAACATTTTCTTAAAAATATTATGAGGATATCCATTCCGTGCTTAGATGCTAAATATTTGATTAAAGGCAAATTGTATACGTTCGATCAAACTATTCTTTAATTGGGTTCAATTTATGTGATATCCTGCAAGTAGAGTTATATGGGATATATAATCCTAAATTAGTTTCTTTTATTAAAGTAAAGAGCGAGTCTAATGATGATATTTGTTTACAACATATTTGAAAGGTTTTTGTTGATATTAGACATTACAATAATTTTCCACGTTTAGGTCACTCTAGTTTATCAGCATTCATGACTTGGACTATTGGTATTTACATAATGAGCCAATACAAGCTTTTCAGCCAAACCCATCCACAGACGATCATAATAAAACGATGTGGGATTATTATTACCTTGGCCTTTATAATGCTGGGGATTTTTATAAGTGCAAGTAGAGTCGCAGACCACAGACATCATCTACACGATGTTATCACTGGCTACATATTAGGAGTGGTAGTCGCTATATATTTTTCATATAAGTGGATGGGCTGCAGCATTTCAACAAAAAATGAAGATGAACAGAATTGTTCAGGCAACGAAGGAACACGTGAAGAAGATCATAATGACTCGAAGATATAATAGCTTTTCTTTGCAAATGAACCAAATTTCAATAAAACAGATTTTTAATCATTCTCATTTTATCATTGCTTTTAGATTAGCAACAACATATAACTAAAGAGATGTGATTGAATATTAGTTAATTTATATAATACTGTATGTACAAAGTTTAAAATATATGTACATATTTTTTTTACACTATTGTACCGGGTCTGTGTCTTAGTCTTGTTGCCCTCACTTAAGGCTTCTTTAGTATTCAATAGGATACATTCGTAATTCAGAAATATGTTCCTCATAACATATTCAATATTTTCCTACTTTTAGATACGATCAAAAATCATATTAGAGGAATTTCAATTATTTCAAAATTATCATATCACATTGCTTGCTATAATTGTCTTGGCAACATAAGTTGCGCTGGGCTTAAAGTAATAGTATAATACTTTAATCTATGGCATCTAAAGATGAAGCTTGTTTAAAACTTAGGTACAAAAGACATATAAAGGGAAATATACATATAAATAACTAAAGATCATTATCTCAAGTAATCTCGGTAATTGAAAAATTGCTTATTCTTTTAATGATTCTTTCCTAAATTCACATTAAAAAAACGAATAAAACAGGATTAAAAGATGAAAGTAATTTTCCTTTAAATCCTTATATATAATATTATACAAAAGAAATTTATTCACAAACATATTTGCAAAATTTTTCTAAGATTTTATAATAAGAGATTGCTTGTGGGACCTGAAAATTTCGCTTGAAGTTTGATTTTGCAACGACTTCAATTTCAGTTGGAATTTTGATATTGATTAGAAACTGTAATTTCGATACACTCACAAAAGCACTAAACAAACACTTCAATAACGAAAGCACACGTAAACAATTCGCTCTATATTTCTATGCAAGTTCAAACTGAATAAAGACAGATTTTCAGAAATAATTTGTCGAGAAACGACACTGACACAAATATAATGCAAGGTGGGCTCTGAATTTGAGAAATAGGCAAATATTAGTATAATATATATATATATATATATATATATATATACATATATAATTATTATTATTATCCGTCTATCGAATTCAATATAAAATATTAGCTCCTTATTACAGAATTCAAATGCATATGGTATCAATATTATTTAAGTGTAAATCTAGTACACCTTCTCTTTCATTTTTAAAACAATATATTAAGTTAAATTAACGTTCTCAAAAATTTTTATGCTTAGATAAACATTCAAATAGTTTTCAC
>CABFPE010000400.1:522244-537119 GCA_900660155.1 Hofstenia miamia | reverse complement strand
ATATATATATATATATATATATATATATATAACGTCCTTTAATATTACAAATATTACTGTTGATCCTACGATTTTTTTTACATAGTTCAAAATACATGAAACATCAGAAAACAGCATTTTCACTGCTAAGGTAAAATTTCATGCGAAAATTATAAAGTAAGTGATAAGTGCAGGCTATGTAAGAAAGAGGCGGAGACAGTAGATCATCTGATAGCAGGGTGTGAAAAGTTGCCACAGAATAAGTATAAGTTCAGGCATGACAAGGTGGGAGGCAAGACATAGTAGTAGTAGACAAAGTGAAAAGATTGGGAACAGTGATAGACATATCAGTACCAAAGGACAGAATTGTAGAAAGCAAGGAAAAAGAGAAGATAGACAAGTACAGGGAGTTGGCAGAGAAAATAGAAAGGCTATGGAAGTTAAAGAAGGTTGAAGTAGTCCCGGTAGTTTTAGGAGCACTAGGAGCAGTGAGTAAGAAGCATAACTGATATTTGGAGGATTTGGGAGCACCAAAGTAGGGAGGCAGAATTGTTAGGAACAGCAAGAGTTCTGAGGAAAGCTCTCAGACTCACTGGGAACTGGTGAGTTATGAAGAATCTTTCAAATTATATGATTATCACATATATGACACTAACCTAATAAACTGTATTACAAAACAGGTAATTTTTTAGGTCTAAATTTCTTTTCTATTGTTCAGACACTTGTTATATTGGGTTTGACTCTTGAATTTAAAATTTCTACAAAATACCTTCAAGTTTGAGCTTAGCCATCAATAGGAACAAATATTTCATTTTAGAAGGGATTTGCATAGAATTCAAAGTTTTTAACTTGTTGTTATGGCCCATTTGCCATTCGTTTACTTTCAAAAGCCTCTTATTAACAATATACATAAGTATCAAGAGGTTATCTAGGCAGCCAACTAGTTTGCTTTATTTCAAGAGAATAAATTCTGTGTTTGATGATATTTACTAATTCAAGATCTTAACAGATAGCTGCTTTATAAGTAATTACCTTCAAACAAAGAGTTTATTATCACATGATAAACAGAATTTTGCGAGTTGTGCTCTATTCTATGTGTATATTTTTAAATTTATATCAGCAATGTTATTTACCAATTTCAAATATTAACCAATGTCTTACTAGATTTCTTCAAATATGTCTTAAAGTAGTCTTACTTTCAACGTTATTTAGAATTAACATAAAAGCCACAGAACACTTAACGTGTGCAAAGTCATAATTAGTTGAAGTTATTATCAAATATTTAGTAACTATGATCACCAATCGAGCTAATTGCGATGGTCAATGTTAGTATCAATTCAAATTTGCACCGGCTATGTTCATCAAAGGAACATAGTTTATTCAATAGCTTTACCGAAAAGAGAGTGCCACAGCTTCCAATAAACAACTTTTGTCAATTACATTATCACAAACCCACCAACTATTGTATTAATTGTTATTAATTGAACCTCAATAAAATTGTGATTACCAGAAAATGAATTTTTCACATTTTTAAAATTTGAAAAATACATAATTTGTATTGCAAACTACTAAATTTCTCGAAAAAATGAAATTACTTGTAATATATTAATTCATGGACACCATTGTTTTCCATGTGAGGATATGAGGCTTGTTGTTTACGAATGCTATCAATACTCGGCGAAACTTTTGTTGATGGGCGTACCTTGCTTACATAGCTTATTGTCATGCTTGGAATGCTAACATGTAAATGTTATTTTAACAGAAGAGGCTTTTTGCTAACAAATACAGTTGTTACTTAAATATCCATGTATATATGTGAAAATTCTTTCAAATTAAGAAGCATATGCGTCTTTAATAAATTAACGAATTATTTTAATTTCATTAAATTTATAGACCTTTTAAAATATTACTACATTGATTATTTATTACTATATATATATACAGTATATATATATATATATAAGAATATTTTGCAACAGTTTATATATATATATATATATATATACTTTATATATATATTTATATATATATATATATATACATAATATATGTATACATGTAGAACGTAAAAGCCAATATATTTGCCTGAAGTTCTAGTTTGCTACTTGTTAAGAAATTCTTAACTACAAAACCGCGGAGGTTTCCTAGGGCTGAGCACTTCTTGAAAGGGTGTTGATTCACCCAAGACGAAGCTAAATTGAACCCCCGGCGAAAGACTTAAGCTTGATTTGAATACATGTTAAAAATAAAACCGTTCTGGTTATAGCACAAATCTAAAATGTTAATACGTGAAAGTGAGGAATTAAGCCCGAACTAAGCATTTTATTTTTTGTAAAAGAATGGCATAATTACTTTTGTGTACTTAGGAATTAAATGCAATAACTGATCACACTGTAGTGCTGATGTGATATTTACAATTCCTACGCTTTTTTTAATATAAACTTATTGCACCATATCAAATGAAATTGCACAATAGGTGAAAGCAAAAATGTATATATTGCAACATTGAAAAGCATTATTGCACTTCAAAAAATACGCAAATCATTGCCAAATATTCCAATGCTAACAATTGACAAACTAAAAACACTCTTTGGTTAAATTTGTATTGTTTATATTTAAAGTTCAAATAATTTTTCTAAACTTTCATAATGGTGCCATGTCATAGATTGTTGCGATTGTTTAATAAATCAAACATTCCTCAGCAGATGCCTTTGGGGCGTAAAGAGTCTGCCAGAAACGATTTACAAAATCTCAACATGAGTTAATTGCTATTTTATTTCATTATTCTCAAAGCCTATTGAAATATTTACATCTACTGGGTGTGGTCCAGACAATATTACATTCTCTTCTCTATGAATTACATTGTACAACTTTTCTCCCATATACTGACAACATGCATTTTCACAATTCATTGATGGTATTAGTTACTAATTTTCTACACAAAAAGGGTAAGCACAGTCTTAGGACACTTTCATCCTATAAAGTTTTATTAAGTGTTTCATTGGTGCTTGATAGATCTTCTATTCTTAAACAAATTTCTAAATAGAACATAAGATTTGATGTCTACAAATACTTTGCTGTATATACTCCTAGAAAATGGGGATTGCACTCTCACAATTGCTTTTTGTTTAAGTTAAAAGAAAATGAATATAGCTCTTCTTTCAATTGCTATATCAATTGTCTAATTTACTTGGCAATTTTCATCCACCATTTCTCTTGCATTAATATATTTGATACCTTTTCTTTAGTTTCTAACTAACTGAAAGGTTTCTACTTTGGAGTACCTTCATTGATCTATGTAAATGTCAATTTTTTATTTTTAATTTGTGATATACTGCTGTTCAGGTTGCCTGCCCATCATACCAAATATTCAATTATTTGCTAAATTGCAAATTATTTATTTTTTATTTATTGTCTATTCAATAAAGTATCCATAAGAAGTAGTAAATTATACATCACTGTGTTTCTGCATTTTATTCATTACTTATACATGGACGCAAACTTGGCAGTGGTACCCATACACTCCTTCTCTGAGTCAGAGTAATCAGTTATCATTTCAACATACAGGTTAGTACATAGGTCACTCCCAGATTATATTATTTTACCTTATGCCAAGTATAATGTATTTTAGCACTAACAAAATGAGAACTCTATTAACAAAAAATGAACATTTATGCACATCAGTTAAAATCTTCAAAATGTGTAGCATAAATAGGTCTGGATTTTATATCTAGCCACTTTAATTTATTTATTTTTTCATTAATTTTTTACCCATTTCCTATTGATTTTAATATTAAAACATGAATTGATTAATATTTTCAATATCATGGACAATCAATTCCCTGTAAGTAGCTGTTCTAATTTCCAGAATTTACCCTACAGTTTCCCAAAATATGAAAGGGTGTATGTTTATTGATTACTTTGTAATTTATTTAAGTAATATCTTTCGTCATCAAACAAATAGCAATAATGTTGTTTTTTTTGTGTCAATTAAACTAACTTTATGCTTTTTATTTTTCAATGTATAATTGTTGGCAACATCGACTTTATTTGTTTCTAAACAATTTTCATAATCTTCTATTGTTAATTTTTCTTTTTCAACTTTTGTTATTCCCTTCAAACTATTTATACTATTTCATTAACTTTATATGAAAACATTTTGCTTCTCAGAGCATTAAATTGATCTAAATATATACTTTCAGGCATCTCAATTTTAAAGTATCCAGATATCTTTTAAATCTTTCTCTAAGTATTTCATGATCCTTATCAAAATTATTGAAATCAAATAATTCATACACATCATTAAGTGTTTTCAAATAATTAACTAACAGTTATATCCTTAGTTTTTATATTCAAAATGAAATTAACTATTCATGTAGCTCAGAGTTATATTATTTTAACTAAAAATGGTTGCAGGACATCATAATATGTTTCATGCATTAAGAGCTTTGATATTTCTAATACTGCAAAACCAAGATATATTGGTTCATCAAACTTTAATTTAGTTGGACAGTAGTGATATACCAGTGTAGGGCAAACACCAAGAGCAATTTGATTTTGATATTCACTATATTCAGAAGAGTCTACCTTTTTTAACAGGACAAAACAAAAAGTTTTTTGTTTTATTTTTCAATTTATTCAGATACATAAGTCACACTCAAAAAAATATCCAATAGGACTATTATTGGAAGTTCAGATTATTTTCTCAATTAGAGTTCCTTGTTTGACTCCATCAAACTCATTATTTACTTTTATGAACTTAAGATCACTATAAGGAAGGTTTTGTTTCATTGCCCATCCATATAAATTGTTTGCATCAATAGGCAAAATTTTATTTTCTCTGTTGATTTAATATATCTATTTCTTTTTATAGAAATAATTGCACCCCAAATATTTTGTTCAAGTGAAAGTACAAGATCAGGATCCTTCAAATAATCTAATTGAACTTTTGTGAATTTCATCCACCTTGCCAAGTATATCCAGGTAATGAGTATGCATAACATGGATTTAAACCATATTTTTCTTTACCAAGTTTAATAAAATTTTCAAAAATAATAATAAATCATCTTCATTTGGAGTCCTTTGTGTTAGGGTTGAAAAGTGGTCTAATTTTTATCTGGAAGTTCTTATATGATATATAACTAGGCTAATTTAGATTGCATAAATTCACATTGACCAAAATGCTTCTCTAGAATGGGTTTTTGCTTGAGATTTTTTGTTAATTATTTAATGATGATATAAGAAATCTGAATGAATCCAAAAACCTTTTACAATCATATTTTACAGAAATATATTCTTCTGCAGTTATAAGTAATGGCTTTAACCAACTTTTCTTTACATTTAATTAATTCATTGAAAAGTAAATGTGAATCACATCATGAGTAACTATAAAAATGCAAAGGTAAAAAAGCCATTCATTGTTTTTGAGCCATGAAATTACAATGATTACAAGTGGAATCCCTATATTTACCAGTTAAATGACAATGATCTCTCAATAGTTTTTCACTTGCGTATCCACATAGATAACATTCATTTGAGTTTTTAAATTCTCCACTTCTTTCTTTAGTAATTTTCATGGAAATGTGATGTTTAGAGATAAAGTAAAACTTGTTTTCTAATTCATTAATTTTGTGAACAAATACTTTAGCATAATCCTTTCCAAACAATAGCTAAGGAATATCAGATTTTAAGTACAATCTAAGAGCAATAGGTAATTTATTACATAAAACTTTAGTTTTCTTAGCCATTAATGAGTTACAGTCATGGTTAGTTCCTAACCCACAGTTGACATTGGCAAGGTTGAATTAACTTGTTTGCTTTTAACTATAACATTCAAAATCAGCATAAATTCTTAATAGAACATCTATTTTATAATAGTGTTTTTTAAATTTAATTTTGTCTTCTTTTGGAAAATCCTGATTCCACATTCCATGAAAGACTAATATTTGAGGTATTTTTGTTTTTAATGTTATTCAATTTACAGAAGGACAATTTACTTAAGAAAAACAAGAAAAAGTTTTTCCCCTAAGGGTAAATGACAATATTTTTGGACACACATTCATAGATATGAATAAATTATGTAGAGAATGTATTTTTGATGCTTACTTCAATGACATGTCATATGGAGAACCAATTATTTCTGAAACAATTGATCAATCCTTCATAGATCCCTTAAGAAAATGATGCAATAATAAAACAAGATAAATACATTAAAAACTTTTAAAAGAATATTTAGGAATCTTGTAAAACTTGGTGGAGTTACAGGCAATCACCAGAATCAAAAAGTTAAAAAGATAATTAAAGGTAAATCAATATTCTACTACAATAATCCTACACAATTTATGGATCACTTAGAATTACTTAATTTTTCTAAGAATGCTGCTAATGACAGTGCTCAAATATATAATAAAAGTGATAAATTATTTAGATCAAAGGCTATTACTAAAGAAGATTTTAAGAGGTTAACAGTGAAAGGTTTAGGAAATAAACTGTGTCTAAATATACAAAAGTACTTAATTTTGCCTTTGAAAGGCTTAGGATTATAACTTTGATATAACAGAGTTAAGCTCAAACACTGGAAAAAGATTTTCTTAGAGATAACCAAGGTTCTCTGTTTTGAAATTAATTTCACTCTTACTTAAGTTTGACTTTATCAAACTGGAAAAAAGATTTTTTGTATACAAATGCCTGAAATTCCACTATTTCTAAATTCTAGTTATAAAAATGTTATAGGAAAACCTTCTGATTTCACAGTAAAATTTAAAATCCCATAAGATTACACACCCAACCATATTACATTAGTTTATATGAAATAAATGTCATTCTATTGGTACAACATTTCTGAGGAGCATAAGAACAACAAAATTGAATTTTCCCATTATGATGGTGCTACTTGGATAAACATGTTGATATATTAAATGAAAATAATTACAAGATATTTATTTCATTAGGTTAACTTTGATGGAACATTTGGTGATCTATTAGGTTTTAATAAAAAATTTTTAGAATACATAAATAATAAGATTATTGCAAATAAAATTCAGAATAGTAATCATAATATATTAGACCCACAAAGTATGGATGATATTAATAATAGTATATTTGTCCTACCTGGAAGTAGGAGATCAAACCATGTTCCTACAAAAGGAATTGATAACATTTTAATTAATTCTTCTCTGATAAGTGATAGTATATATAATGGAAATTCTAGTGATATAGTATTTACTTTCCATACAAATGATTTAACATCAAGGTATCCCTTTACAAAAAACCTTTGTGCAAATTTTATAATACAATTAGCACAAATGAAATCAGTGAAGTTAGTGTTTATATTATTGATGCATAAAATCAAATTATTAACATAAATGATAAACATGTTCATTTAGTATTATTAATCAAGTAAGAGTATTCTAATCAAATAGGAGTATTTTTAATTTTAGCTTCAGTTTAAGCTTATAAAGGCTTGACTAAATCTATGAAAACTTACTAAAACTATTTAAGGGTTAATTTTATTAACTCATGGTTAACAGAGTCAACCTTAAAGGTGAATCAAATTCTTCTGCAGGAAGAGAATGCCCTTCCTTTAAGAGTTAATAAAAAATTTGAAACAGGTTTGGGAACTAAGCTATTTTTGAGAATTTAAACTCAAAAGTAGCAGAAACTCTAAATGAACAAAAGGGAATGGAAATGCTATCTTTTTTTCCAAGAGTGAGTCCCATCCCAAGTGTTTGACAAAGTATGGACAAGATTTTTAAAGTTATTGAAAAATTAATTTCGATATTAGTTTGACTTGATCAAATGTAGAAAAAAGATTTTCTTAAGATTCTCTGCCATGAAACTTTTCTTATATAGAAATGACTGACTTCATAAATCCAGCAATTCTAGAAAGAAATGAATATATTAGGTTTGATCTCCAGATGTAAATTGTAGTTCCTGCAGCAGCTAATATTCAAAATTAAAAAATAAAACAGATATAATAATTTATGATTGGCCTAATGAAATTTAAAATAATTAAATTGATAATACAAGATTTGTTAAAGCAAATAATGTGATATTTATTTCAAATAGAAAAGTAGTTGTCAATCAATTATAACTTTTTGTCCCACAATTAGCATTCAATCCCAGTGAAAGAAAGATGTATTTGAATAGCTTTAGAAATAATAAAATGGTGTATATAAGAAACACCTTAGAACAATCTAATCCTATAAATCAACAGTCATGCATATTTAGAACAAGTGATTCAATACAAAAACTTATACATGTTTTAATCTATAACATCACTGAAGATAAAATTAGTGATCAAAGTAAGAATCAACTTGAGTTTAATACTTTTAATTCTACTACATTTTTATTATGTCAGTTAGAATTAGGAAATGATAGTTCTATCCACAAATAGAGATTCATCTAATTAGTGAGTTTCAAAAATTTTATGCAGAATTTGTAAGATATAATGATGGTCTCAATGTCTTTTCTACTGGTACATATATCAACCCATCTGATTTGAGGGAGAAATATGGAATAATTGTAGTTGATTTATCTAAGCAAAAAAATACATCTTGCAATGCTATCAATGAAATTTGATTTAGATATACTTTACAAGGTGTTTCTGCAGATTTAAATTCTATGATTTGATTCTGCATGAACAAGACATATCTGTGAATACAACATCAAATTGAGATACTTTAACATTTTAGTTTGAATTCAACTTGTTTGAGTTTAACTCTGTTAAACATGGCTTAGTCTTTGTCAAACTCAAATGTGAAATTATAATTTTTTCTAAACTCTTAGGGGTAATGAAGGTCAAGGAACCATGTTTAATATTGTTAAACTAAACTGTGTTTAACATAGTTATACTTACCTGTGGAAAAAAGACTTTCTTTTTTCCTTATATACAAATAAGGGAATATAAGAAGTATAACTTAAATTTAATTATTGGTCAATTAAATAAATTGAAAAAAGTATTAAAAACTTAAGTCAAATTACCTTAAGGATGAAATAAATTCACCCTCAGTTGACAGAATCAACCTTAGTGGTTAATAATATTAACCCCCAAAGAGAAAGAAATACCCTTCTATTTCTTTTACCACAAAGACAATTTACCTGATTAGAAAATGCTAAAAAATGAATAAAGTTTGTGATATTAAAATTTCCACAATAATACTAAGTGAAATGAAAAAAAGTGAAGGTGCTTTGACCCCTTGCTTATGGCAGCTGCTTCAGTAATTTGAAAGTATGCTCTTGCACCATTAGTTACTCATGCAATGGGGGCTTTAGCCAAAATTACTTTCAATAAAGTTTTCAGAAAAGAAACATTGCTGTGGGAATTGGCATAAAACAAGCAATCCCTGAAGAAGGTATGTTTATAAATACACCTAAGGGAAGTGGCATGTGCATAAATATGTCTAAGTGAAATTTTATGAAAATTGGACCTCCAGGGTCAAAAGGGAAAGGGATATGTGTAAAAAAGTAGTAAGTTTTAATTTTGTTTCCATTTTCATTAATCCCCTTTCAAATTATGATTCTTAAAATTTATGAATAGTATTAAAAATTTTAAGGGGATCTTTTCTAGAAATACTTTAAAAAATCTGGGTTTTGGATTTTATGTTTGTAATTTAAACCATTGTTTAAACACTGCCACAAATTGGATAGCATTTTATTACCCTAAGGAGTTTGACTCTGTCAAACAAGATAAACGTAACCCCTGTTCACCTAAAGTTAATGTTGAGTACTTTGATAGTTTTGGCTTACCTCCATTTGAAAGTATTTTTCAATATTTAAAGATGCTAAGAAAAATATTATGTACAGCAGTTTACAGTATCAAGAAAGTTCAAGTGTATTGTGTGGATATTATTGTATTTGGCATCTATACATAAAAGATGTAATGGAAGAGATTATTTCTCAATATTTGATTATCTTTACAAAAAAAGTGTGATAGTTATAAAAATGAAGTGTACATTTATATCATATAAGGCATGTTAAAATCACCAAGATTTATTCTTGAGATGTGAATGAAACTTTGATGCAAAAATGATTCAAGTAAATAATTGAAAAATGCACATTTTCAACTATGGAATGACAATCCATTGAAATCTGCTTGAAAAGGGAAGGTTATATAGAACATTTACTAAAAATGATATTAACTTTATCATGAAAAGAAATTGCAATAGAATGCTTGTAATATCTCCTTGTGCAACACATTTATAATCAAAATAAAGGATACAATCATTATAAGTTTATCTAACCATGTTTCTAAAAAACAAACAATATCACTTTGAAAATTATATATAAATGAAAGATATTTTAATTTCTTTCCATGGATATGAACATTGATTATTGGTGTGCATTATTTAACCATTTAGTCAACTTGAGGTAGAAACAGATTATAAAGAAAGATTCATGAAAAAAATATATTGCTTTGTATTTAAAACGTTCAAATTTGTTATATCTCACTCAACAAACTTTTATAGCATAAAATTGATTTAAACTATAAGGAGCTCATAGACACATATATTTCTCACACCTCAACAAAAAGATCAACACAAACACATTTTGCATCAAAATCTTTGAAGAAAAACGCTACAAGAAATTTTTCCAAATTATATATGAGGACTAAAATGCTTATAAAATTGTGATATTATAATACCTAGAAATGGGTAGTAAATTCCAATTCAGAAATAATCATGAGCAGATGTTGCTTGTAGACTGGCACAATGCTTCACTCTAACATTAATACGTAGAGTTTGCAATGGTTCACCAAGTGCTGTTTTCTACTATTTTCAACAATGCAATATACCAAAAATTCAGAATACCATGGGGTTTTGTAATTCATATCGTACATTGATTACTTTTGCCAAATAACTTTTTCATTGCATTGTGTTGAAATTTACATTTAATTTTCTATTTACGTTTTTTACCATTTAATTCTAACACTACTAGTTTCATGAGCTCTCATTTTTGGGTTTTGAGAGCTCATAGGATTAGAAGAATACTTTTTTGTTTTTAGGCTTTATTAAAATAATTGTAACTTTTTGCACAAACATATAAAAATGCACTAATTAGTACAAATTTAGTTACAATTTATGAAAATATAATATAATAAAATTATAAAAAATAAAGTCACAAATACAATTAAAACTTTCTCCACTTATTACCTCTTTTGGAATATTCAAACTTGATTTGATCTTCAAGCAAGTTTTCTTTTAAAGTCTTTTTAAATTCATTAAGTTTTGTTTTCTTAAATTGTGATAAGGAAAATTCAATATTGATGCTCAAACGGCCATATCACTTTTCAGAATGAACTCGACTGATCTTTTGGTATTAATTGAATTCGTCAATAATGATTTGTTTCAATTGTTCAATAGTGGATGGATTAGTTTGATGAGCACGGAACTTCAAATGGGAGAAATAACATTGAATCATATTAAGATTTAACGATGAAATACAAGTTACTTTGAATTGTGACAAAAAAGTATTCTGCAAAAGCAATCAGTATGAATGATGAATCCCAACGCTATTCTGCATTTTTGGTGCATTGCATCATTGAAAATAGTAGAAAATTAAAAATGTGAGACCACAAAACTTCCGTGACTTTATTACCAACCTGTAAATGTTATGGTCATTTTGTCTAGTTTCCTAAATTTTGTTAAACAGATGAATTTTTATTGATGTATTTATTTATATACAGTAATAAAGTAATCAATTTTTTGAGGGCATAAAAATTGAAAATACTGAGCAAATGATAAAATAGAATCCATCCAAGCTAAAGCAACAGCCAACAGATTTCAACATAGAAACCACAAATTCGTATGTATCAAGTGGAGGTCTAGAAGAAGGTGACATACATACCTTATTTTCACTTCATATTGAAAGCAAAAAATGTAGACTTTAAAAGTGACTGAAGCTTGTTTGAAACGAAATGCATCAAAACATAAAATGAATAAGTTTTTTAATGATTTTATTGCGGATAGTCTCTTGCAATATGGGATCTCTTGCGCCATGAAAGGATACAATCTAAATCAAATAAAATATTACATAGTATATTGTACACATTAGATTAATGTTTAAGCAGATATGAACATTAGTCTAAAATTTGGGCCCAAAACAGGCCTAGCCCATATATTGTATAATGCGATTTCCGCCCAATTTTATAATATGTTAGAAACTTTGTATATATAACATTCAAATTTAAAAACCCAAGTTTGAACTTAGAAGAGTATATGATACTAATGTAAAACTTCAAAATGAAAATATAATTTTCAAAACTGCATTTACATTAACTGCATGCACTTTTGTGTAATAGTCAGTATTTTCTAAATTTTAGCCCATCTTTGCCAATGCTTCAGCCCAAACCCGGTCCAACCTATGTTCATTAGTTTGGTCCCAAAAAATTAAGTGTGAAATTTCGCTGATCTAACATTTTTATTTTACGTAGAGCTATGAGAAAATGAAATTGACAAAGTTTTACTTAATATAATTGGCATTAAGCATGCCCACACAGCGCCACCTATATTATATGCCACGTATTTGATTAACTCAAATTTATCACTTACTCTCTTATAAAGTGTAGCATTCTCGCATACTTGTTGTTTACTTTTTGACATTGATTCAGTATAACACATATTCGTATATTTTTTTCCATCCATAATCATCTTCCTATCATCGAAAACCAAGTCAACACCACGAACATGGATTTAATTTTTTTGATAGGGCTTCCAGTTTCAGCCATATATGGTTCTTGATTACCAACTATAAGACAAACTCTATTGCAATTTTATTACCTTCATAAGCATGATTCAAAAACGCTTAGGCAAAGCACGGCTTATGCTGTTGATGAAGTTTTAAAATTCTGGCAGGAAGCAAACATACCAACCCTGAAGTCCTATAATACCATTGCGAAATTGTTGATAAAAATATCAACAACTGCAACTGAGTGCTAATTGTCAATGCTGCAATTTTGAACAATCGAAAAATTTTACACATGGATCAGCTTTTTGATATTGCATCTGCCTATGCTGATGGAGTGAATCGCAACTGACAAAGGCGAAGAATTCTTAAAAAATCCGCAAAGCTAAAATTGCGTCAATAGATACAAAGTCGTTAAGCAATGCCATCACGCAGTGCGAAGACGCGAACTGTTAAAACTGCTTTAGTTGTGTTCAGACGAGAATCTTTTGATGTATATCATTTGATATACGGCAAAAAGATGCTCATCTGAACACACTTTGATCAAAAATCATACATCAAAAAGATGCTCGTCTGAACGCAGATCGTTCAAATTGATGCACAATAAAACAGCTTGCATCTTTTTGACGTAGTTCAAAAGATGCTCGTTTGAACCAGAGATGGAAGTTTTTGTGAACTGCCCTACACGGCTTACAGAATTTGTGCCCTGCCCCATTTCCACGTGTTGCCATCTGCCCCACATTGCCCCAAGTTTAATTAATATTCTACCACCCCAAATTGGCCTACTCAAAAATCTGAAAAAAATTACAAACAATATTTTATTGCCAATATTTTTCTTTTTCATTGCACTACATCACACCACCACTCAAATATTTTGAATCCTTACTTCCTAGAAGATACAGAATCATTTTTTATAATGCCACCTCTATTATTACACTACTACTACCAACAGGAATATAATAACAAACGTGATGCCAATGCATATTAAAACATTAATAGCAAAATGAAATTTAATTCTTACTCTATAAAGCTTTTTATAAAGCTAATACTTTATGCAATACATTTATGCAAGGACAATTGCACTATTTCCAATGTAATTGCAAATCCTATTGACTACAAATCAGATCAAAATGATCTTGCTGATATCATTGAATAGAATCACATTTCACCAAGAGCTAAAAATGAATGGTAATTAACTTTTTCAAAGTTGGCAATCTCCTACTTCAAACTTTCTTTACTAAAAAGTGGTTTTCCCCCATGGATACCCACTTTAGAATAATCTTGCTCCATACCCGTCCTACCATGCCCCATGTGTTGACCCGTCCCATTTCCATCTGTGGTCTGAACGCACATTATTCATTTGAACGATCAGTAGTTAACGACTTTGTTTTGGAGACAGATTGTCTCAAATAGTCATGAATCTTAAAATACGCGGATTTTGAAGCTCAACTATTTTAACTTCAAAATGAACCCTGGCGATATTGATTTAATTCGTAGTGTTCCTATTTTTTAACAAACAGCAATATTGATTTTTCACAGCTATGCTACTGAATTGTCAATATATTTTACATGCGTGTATAACTATGAAATTACTTATAAACCAGAATTAGTATTGAAATTTAGTAATAGTGTTCAATAATATACGAGGTGTGATAAAAAAATACGGTGAATGAATTTTTATAGTGGCAACTGCTGACGCTACATCCATATGCTGTAATTTGTCCAGTAGCGTGATCAACTGAGACAGGCAGGGACAAGTTGCAACACATTCGAGCTTGTCAGTCAGCTACCAGAGCCGCTAGAGTGACGTTGAGCTTATCGTGCCTGTCGCGCAACATGGATTTCGAACAACGCATTAACATTAAGTTTTGTTTTAAGTTGAAAAAGAACGCCAAAGAAGCTCACGAAATGTTAAAATTGGTGTACAGCGATAATGTGGTAAATCTGAAGACTGTTTTCAAGTGGTATGACCGATTTAAAAACGGAAATGAGTCTGTTGAAGACGAGCAGCGTGCGGGACGTCCAGTAACCTCAAAAACAGATGAAAATGTGCAAAAAGTGGAAACAATGGTTCGTTCAAACAGGCGAATGACTATTCGAGAACTATCCGAAGACCTTAACATCTCGTACGGTTCCGTTCAAAGCATTTTAACTGATGAGTTACAAATGAGACGAGTGAGTGCAAAATTTGTTCCCAGACTTTTGAGTGATGAAC
>CABFPE010000400.1:503346-521244 GCA_900660155.1 Hofstenia miamia | reverse complement strand
GGTTTGAACCCCATGAACCCCTCCCCCCCCCGTCAGATCCGCTACAGTTTAATGTATCTTTAAAATCGTACCTTTCTTGAGTTGTTACGTTCAGTAGTTCAAAAGTAATATGCCTTTTTTCTAGTCTCATTTTTTAGCGGCCAACTATAAAAACGCATGCGTTCTATCATGAAGTTAATAATGAAATCGTCATAGGACTGTGTCCAACGATAATTAAAAACATTAATTTAATGATGTCTATAAAATTAAAATATATTTAATTATGTAAAACTCAGATTAATTAATTCAATTAAGGTTATAGTAGCAAAAACACTATGCTCATTGAATACAATTTCTGTAAAGAGGTTCTTTACCATTATACTTTCTGAATTCGTGAGTTGATATTTTCGAAAGAAATATTATTTAGTCGACCTACTTTCTAGTATACCACAATTTCAACTAAGATAGATTAGCCTTAAGCAGGGTTTGGTGGTCCCAGGATTAATATTGTTTAGAATTTAGTGTTTTAGTATCTATAATGGTAGCTTGTTATTCAGGAAACAAAAATATTATTATAGCTACAACTCTTAGTAATGCATGCATATAGTCTTCATTAGCCCATAGAAGAGCATTTTTAAATAACACTTGAATTGCGATATCTGTCGTTTCCAAACACAAATTTTTTTTAAATAACGATTCAATTACCAAAAACCAAGACCTATGTTTTAACTTTCATATATGTTGAAAATTTATAGGAATTTTACATTTGAAAGTTTTTCATTACTTTGGAATGAAACTTTAAAATGAATATTGGTTTTTCCGAATAATTCTCAAGGAAAAATTCTAGTGCTAATTTTACTATTAAGTTTTTATATTTAAGTTCTAGGAACTGCAAAAAAATGTTTGTAAGTTAATTTTACATTTACCCGCGTGGCCCCCTAAAGGCAGAGCCTTGGGCTATGGCCCAGTTGGCCCATGCGTTAATATAGACTCGGCCCAGGCAGAGTAAGGCTAAGCAAGAGACGTAGCAACGATGATTTTGGGAAGATACTAACTCCGATGTCGAACTAATCTTATCTCTCCGTAGGTGAATTTTCAACAGATTATTTTAGTAATGCTATTAGTTCAAATCGATGCATTTTCCAAACATATTGGCCCATTTTTAGATAGTAGCCTAAAACTTTAAATATTTATTTTATCTTTTGCGACCCAAGGCAGTCTAATAGTTATATTACAAAGCAATGCATATAGTTTTATAAAATCGTTTTTTTTCAAAAATTTGTGCTTTATAAGCAACTTTTTTAGCTTTGTTGGGCAACTACAAAGCCAGCATATCAAGAAATTATTTTGGTTGTTGGTAGCCATTTAGTGGCGAAATGAAGCAATTGTTGAATGCTGATATATTTTTGTTTTCATTGGCATATAAATCATTTAAATGATTTTTCTGATTACTGATAGTCAAGTTGTCTTTTATAATTAATTTAAACTTTTCTTAAAAATTATGTTATAATGAGAGTTTTACAAAATTTAATTACAATGTTCTTAGATTCAGTATATTAACAGTTTTTTAATGATTCACAAGACATTTATTGTTAACAGTTCGTGACTGTTTACTTAAATATTTCTTGCAAAATCTTGAAATTCCATGAATTTTCACTGAACAAAGAAAACTTTCAAATCAAAAAAAAATTTCAAGTTCAATTTGCGAATTCTCTTGTGAAAATTTATAATTCTGACTGCTGGGGTGCACATGCACCAGAACATTTAGGTGCTAGTTTATAAAAAACTACTAACGAAATTATCAACATACATATATAGGAATGTATTTATATATGATATATACATTATATATACAAATAAATAAATATATATATATATATATATATATATATATATATATGATGAAAAGATGCACAACACAACGAGTAGATTAATAAAACGAAGCTATATTAGAACGTTTATTGACACAACGTTATGATTATTTTCTACGTTTAGGTCACTCTAGTTTATCAGCCTTCATGACTTGGACTATTGGTATTTACATAATGAGTCAATACAAAAGTTTCAGCCAAACCTATCCGCAGACAATCATAATAAAAAGATTTGGGATTATTATATCCTTGGCATTTGTAATGCTGGGGATTTGGATAAGTGCTAGCAGAGTCGAAGACCACAAGCATCATTTACACGATGTTATCACTGGCTACATATTAGGCGCGGTCATCGGCCTTTATTTTTCTTTTAAGTATATGGGCTACAGTATTACAAAAAGAAATGATGAACAGAATTGTTCAAGCAACGAAAGAACACGTGAAGAAGTTCACAATGATGTCATGATTTAATAGCTTTCTTTTGTATACAAACCGAACTTTAATACAACAGATTTTTAATAATAATTATTTAATATATAACATTTAGATTAGCGGCAAATGTATAGATATAATTGCATAACGTAATAAATATGTGCACAATATTGGTTAATTAATATATTACTACTATGAAATAATATATATATATATTTACACTATTATACCGGTTCTGAATCTTTGTCTTGTTGCCCTCTGTTAATGCTATAACATTTTTGGTCTTCCATAACATACAAAATCTTCTAATTATGAGGTACTTAGAAATGTAATACAGGACACTTAAAATTTAATATCTAAGAAAAAATGTATGATTCAAATATATTTGAAAAGTATTTCAACAAATATTGACAGAAAATTGATTATTTCTGTCAGGCAATATGCATCCTTGCCTCAGTAAGGTCAAAATATTAAATACCTACCCTGTAAAGTATAGCTATATACATTACGTTTATGCAGTTAAAAGCTATATTAGGTATCATTTGTCTTAAGTAGTAGTAAAAGTGTTTAATTTATAGACTCCAAAGACATGAAACATGTTTAAAGCATGCATCCAAAATACATATTAAAAGAAATATACACATAAATAGCCTAAAACCATTATCAGAAATAACCTATATACTTCAAAAAAGACCTATTCATTTCATGATTGCTTTCCAAAAATACAGATAAAGAGAAGTAGTTTTCCCTTTATTCATTATATTCAACAAATACCTTTGCTATTGGGATTGTTTATGGAGGATGAAAATTTCGCTTGAAATTTGAGTTTGTAACTGTTTCAAATTTGGCTGGAGTTTTGAAACTTCACTTAAACTTCAAAAACGAAAGCACACGAAGACAATTCGTTCTATATTGCTATGCAACTGCAAACTGATATTGTCAGTTTCTAAAATATAAAACGTCAATTCTCTATTACACCTATTCGTAGAAAAAGAAAACTATTACAAATATGATATAAGGGGGACTCTTAATTTGGATGATAGGCATTTTAAAAATAATTGCATAAGATAGCATTTTCAAAAGTTGTAAATGTCTCTAAATATAATTCTTAGAGCACGCATTTGAATGGTTTCTAACTTCTTGCTTTGTTCTAATGTAATGCTGTTGTGTCATACAGGAGCAGCATATTCAAGTGATGATCTTTAAGATGATTGTGAAGAATCTTTCAAATTATATGATTATCATATAGGATACTAACCTAATAAACTGTATTACAAAACGGGTAATTTTTGTGGTCTAAAAATTTTTTCTATTGTTCAGATACTTTTCAAATTGGGTTTGAATCTTGAGTTTAAAATTTCTATAAAATATCTTCGAGTTTGAGCTTAGTCATCAATAGGAACAAATATTTCATTGCAGAAGGGATTTGCATAGATTTCAAAGGTTTAACATGTTTGTTATGTGGCACATTCGCGAATCGTTTACATTTAGAAGCTTCTCAAACAGTATACATAGGTATTAAGAGGTTATCTAGGCAGCCAACTAGTTTGCTTTATTCTGTGTTTGATGATATTTACTTATTCATCATCTTAACAGATAACTGCTTTATAAGTAATTACCTTCAATCAAACAGTTTATTATCACATAATATATTTAGCATGAAGATCGCACTCTAAAACAGAATTTTGCGATTTGGGCTCGATTCTATGTATATATTTATGTAGCATAATCCAAGAATTAACGCTGCAAAAAGGAAACTAAGAAAGAGATTAGTCAATCAGAGAGATTAACATCGAATTCAATTATGATTAAAATTAGTATTAATTGTAAATTAAAATCAATTTAAGTTTAGCATCATTAATTTTGTAAAATGCAACTAAGAAAGAACATTAACCAAATAGTAATTGTCGAAACAATTTGGCAAAACGAAGGGGGCAATATCGCTTCCATTATTTTTTAGCCATCTTGGCAGACGATTCAAAATTCAAATCGACAGGTACTTTTGGATCTGGAACTATAAATAGAGTGAAATCATTTGAAGAACTGTTGAAGTAAATTCTTCGAAAATCTTATCTTTAGATAGATTTAATCTGGTTTGATTATTATTAAATCATGTCAAGCTAAACGGTCAATGCATTAGTAGTGGCGAGGGCACACATTGGGATTGGGAGTGATTCGAGGGTCCTTGATCCAAGCCATGAAACTGCATTTATGTTAGGGGTACGATTAGGAGTTTTTCTCCATTTAGCTGACTATTGATTCTTTGATTGACATGTATGCAATAGTAAAAACCTCAGAGAAAATGGTTGGATAACTGATCATAGGTTATTATATTTTATATTAACTATACTACGTAGGAGACCTATAAATAGACCAATAACGAGGCCGAGCATGTATTACTAATTAAATGTAAGTTAGGAAGCTGCAAGTAATTATCTATTTACATTTTTAAACTAATTAAAGCCAGTATTTTTCGGTAATGGCTAAATAAATATTTACTAAGCAGCTAGTGACATTTCCAGGTTGCAAGAGTAAATTACACATTACAAATTGAGTTTAAGTCAGTTACGTCCAGCCTTGAGGGTTGCACTGAGTTAGGATAGGGAACACATAATCTACTTCATTGAGCTGAGATCTGGAAACAATCCATCGATAATGAAGACAACTACATGTTGAAAGGTTCGGAGATCGGTGTCGGCCGGAGGCCTCATGAAAGATCAGTCAACAGGAGAACTTCAACATTCGGTCCACACCTAAACAGTGTTCGATTACTATATAGTTAATCAAAGTTAACTACGAGTATTGATGGAGTAAAGCAGTTAGTAAAAGTACATCCCTACCCGCACTTAACACAAAATTACATTCAAAAGCAATTAGTCAACCTGAGTTAGAGCTTGGTAGCGGATGCTACATTTATAAATTTACAACAGCAATGTTAATTACAAATCGCAAATATTAACCAAAGTCTTACTAGATTTCTTCAAATGTGAGCAATCATACATTCAACATAATTTCTAAATCTAAAAGCGAAGATCCGTGTATATATTCAAAGATTATTTCTAAATTATTTTAATCGATGACAGTACATGCGAAAAGCCACATAAAACTTAGCGTGTGCAAAGTCAAGATCAAATATATAGTAACGTTGGTCACCGATCTAACTCAGGGCGATGGTAAATGTTAATATCAATTCAAACGTGCACGGGCTAAGTTCATTAAAGGAACTTAGTTTATACAATACCGTTACCGAACAAGGAGTTCAAGAGCTCCCAATATACAAGTTATATCAACGTCATTATCAAAAACATAACCACTATTGTATTAATTGTTATTTTTTAAAATTCAATAAAATTCTGATTACCAGAAAGTTATTTTGTCATATTTTCCAATTTCAAAAATATATAATTTGTATTGCAAAATGCAAAAATCTCAAAAAAGTAAATGCTTGCAATTGCTTTTCAATATGTTATTTATTGAACACGATTATTTGCAATGTGTGAATTTGAGGCTTATTGTTTACGTATGCTATCAATACTCGGTGAGACTTTTGTTGTTGGGCGTACTTTGCTTACATAGCTCATTGTCATGCGTGGTATTTTAAAATGTAAATGTTATTTTAACAGAAGAGGCTTTTTGCTAACAAATACATTTGTTCTTTAAATGAATAAGTGAATATTCTTTAAAATTTGTAAAATACCTTAATGTGCATTAAATTTAAATGTTTTCCAAAAATACTACATTGATTACAGTTGTTATGATTTGATGGCTAAAACTGTTGAAAGCGGACCACTTCAAATATAAGACACAGATAAAACGTATAACATATATTTTGAATCTATAACAGGAGTTAATGAAATATTTTCGTATGTTTTATTGTTATACATAAGATTTTTTGCGGTTATTTTGACAGTTATTGGTTGTATGATTAAAATATAAATTGAGTAAAATGATATACATGTGGATCTAGTTCTAGTTAGATTCTAAAAAGGAGCAAAAGTTTTGATAGAAATTTCTTAATCTCAGTAATCCACAAAATTTGGCAATTCGTAGAAATTCTGCTATTTAATTTAATTCGATCATAAAGTTAAAGAGATCTAAAACATTCAAAATAAGAGGCAGATTATAGTCCTTGATCACACAGAAATGTCTTTCTTATTAATATCATTGACCAAAGATAGCGAGAGCTTTGGTAATATAACTGCGCACGTGTGCAGGATCACATCGGAAAAAATTGTTCAGATCAGAAAAATTTAACCTATAATTATCCCTCAAATGTTCGGTTAGAGGGCATCCACAAACAATTTGGGATTCTGTTTGAATTACAGTGCAAGCACATAAACTATCTTGCCGGGATATTCGAGCCCATCTGCTGGATTCGATTGCCAGGCTATGCGATGACAAACGTAACCTAGAAGCTTTAACCTTTCAAGATCACTGTGAAAGTGCGATGAGTACATTCTATGAACTGCAAGATCGGGGTTTAATCCATTATAAGTTACAACTTTCGACTGATTAGAGCTACGAATTTTATCTTTAAGATTATCTAAGTCCTTCTCGATGAAATTTTCATCCGATTCAATGATAGCTCCTAAGTAACGGGCACACGGTGTATTTGAGGTGTTGCAGAGTCTGTACACGAACATAAAAGGATCGTCCACCATGTCATTCCTAGATGTGAGAATTCGTTTGAATTACTTGAACTGCACGTCCTTCACATATCCGCTAATTGGGGGGAGACCGAGCTCAACAAGGCAAAGGTCGTTAGTAGTCGTGCGTCTTACACCCAATAATGCCTTGATAGCACTAATGTACAACAAATGCACATTCTTCAAGCTATTCGTTAGCCACGATTCACAACTGTAGAGGATTGCAGAAAGCAGCGCTGCGTCCAATACCTTTTTCTTAATAGCAAAAGTGAACAGAGAGTTCTTTGATACGAAAGAAACAAACTTTAAAACATGACAAAACTTCTCCTCACAATGATTTTCAAGTGCAGGTTTTGATTTACCAGTGCAACTGAGGACACTGCTGAGATATACGTAGAAGAGACAATGCTTCATAATCAAAGAGCCAAGAGCAATATCCTCCCTGTCCTGAAGTTCACCATTCACAACCATGAATATAGCCTGCCTTTCATTAATCTACATACCGGATTGATCACAGAACTCATCAATAATATTTAACTTTTTTATAAAACCATCCATGGTGGTAGACAAAATTATGGTATCGTCCAATAATCGGAGGCAGTGTAAGGTGCCGAGAAAACCGTCATTTCCACATTCCAGTTTCAGTTCGCGTATTAAAGGGTTTACATACAGAGTAAATAAAAAACATGAAGAAGGTGAGCCCTGTTTCACGTCAAGCTAACACTAATGATTCCCGCTCCAAGCACAAGTTGTGTATTTTCATACATCGCCGCTAGCGCACATAGCATGAAGATTCCGCATCCAAGAACTTTCAAAGCCCGTGCATGGCCAGACCTCGGGACATGGTCATATGCCTTCGAAAAGTCTATAAACGCAACGTATAACTTGACTTTTTTATAAAGCGCATAATCCATTAAGAGTCTAAGATAGTGGTCCTCAACCTTTTTCCCCAATCCTCCCTTGGTGGACTTGACCACTCAAACCCCCCTCCCAAGTTTGAAAACATGTAATTTCTGTTAATATACATATCATTTATTCATATTATAACTAAAATATCAATTGATATGATGGATTATTTACATAATTATTCGACATTTGAGAATGGAGAACATTGAGAATCATCATGATCGTACATACTTCATCAATATCGAGTCATCATACAAACTATAACCGATTTCGACAATCAAGATATGATATATTTTCACATGCAAATCGCCTAGGCAAATTCATAGGAGTAATATATGTGAGAATCGAGGAAGATACATACGAATTTTGAAATCGAGATAAAAATATTACAATTGACAATTTATAATTTTGAGGCAGATATACGCTTACAAAAATAGTACATTGTGGATTCAGAGCACCTGAGATAGAGATTCGAGATAACATACATGTACAAAAAATATGAAAGTTTTTGTTTTATCTCGTTGAGTTTTGAAATAGTCCAGTGATTTAGTTTTATGTTCAGGATGAACTTTATTAAAATGTTCTTCAAGTTTCACAGGTCTCATAGAATAATTACAAAAAGATTTTCGACACAACAAGCAATACGGTTTGGTTGGATCAGAAACATCAGAAATAAATCCAAATTTCAAATAATCCACAGAATATTGGCGAATTTTCTTTTTGCTAGTTGCTGACATCTGGTCAGCCGCTTTTCTTTTTGACATTTTTTAACACAAACAAATTGCAGAAAATCGAATAGAAATTGACTGGTCGAACATCGCGAACACAATTTTACGTTGAAAATAGCTTACCCGGTCACGGTATTGCACGCGACTTTCACACCTTAGTAGGTATAACAAAGGATATTGACGAATTATGACGTAATAGATTACGTCATGTGAACGTAATTGACACCAAACTCACTGTATGTAGTGAGCAGCGGACCATTTCATATAATTTGACGGAAAATTTTCGAGATGGACTTCTGGAAACTGAATTTTCAATGCAGTTCGGGGAAATTTTGAAACCATACTGGATTCCTCCCCATTTCCTCCCCGGGCCCAAATTCCTCCCAGGTTGAGAACCACTGGTCTAAGACAAACAATCCATTCCGCGCATGATCTTCCCTTTTGCGCACCAGCTTGTTCTCTATCCGGCTTGAAACACATTTCTAAACGTTTACATAAGATACGATCATATATTTTAGCCAAGGAGCCCATAATAGAGATACCACGATAATTACTAAAATCTTTGCGCGAGCCTTTCTTGAAGATCCTAACTAGACGGCGTAATGTCTATACATTTATCATGTAGTTACTACTAAAACATATATTTGCAATTTCAAAACTTTTGATATTATTTAAAATTTTAGTAAAGTTTGTTCTTCTTAGTAAAGCTAGCTTTGTATTTTGAATGTGAAAATTTATTTTTGTACAATGGGTGGAAGAAGTTCTTAATATCTGAAGTCATCAGCAAACATAATACAATCGGAATAATTTAAAGGCCTAAAAATTATTTAAATATAAACATCTTGTGGTACACTAGAGACAACAGGTTACATGTCCCAAGAAAACACATTTAAAGTTGGTATCTGAGATCAATCTTCATGATAAGAAATTAAAAATTTTAAAAATGATTAGTGATCACTATTTAAATATTAATCTGTCACATAAGCATGACAATGATATATGCTGGTTGATTAAGAAGTCCAATGCCTACTCATCAATTCAATTTGATTCTCGTTTCCCCTTGCCTTTCTGTCTGACCCAGAGATGGGCATCGGATCGGATTCGGACGCAATAATTATATCTGCATAAAATGCAATATTTAGAATTTATTTTTTGCATTTCAGATAGGCTACATTTGTATAAATAGTGCCACTCCGCTGCAGTCCACAGTCGCCCAGCGCATTAGAGTCCTACTTGCCACTGCTTCTTATGACTGGAATGCCACCCTCCAGTCGACAATCAGCTCCAGAGTATTGGCATTCTCCATCTCGCCCCTGAGCAGTCAACCACAAAATACGTCTCCCAACGAGGACATTACGCTCCACAATGTTCATCTCAGCAAAACCGAGGATCAAACAGAAGTCGCTCGCGTTCAAGAACCAACAGAGGACGTTAGCTTGCTCCATATAGACTAATTACTGCCGTCTTTCTCTACCTTCTCTTTACGCACATTCGGATTCTGCAGCCAACAATTCAGCACTGACGGGTTCGGCAGCTGTCACTTCTCCACGTCTCCGTTTAGCACTGGCGGATTATGCAGCCGCTCTCTCTCCAATCTTCTCACACGTTTCCCAGGATTGCAGATTGATGTTACGCCTTGCTTCTCGACGGATCCGCTTCAAGCGTCGACTCCCATTCAGCGTAATCTTCCTCTCGATGTATCAATCCCCTTGACACAGATTTTGCTTCCGGTTCTTTGTCTCACGATGGTTCCAGTCGCAGGCATGCAGTTCAGCTTACCAGATTCCGCAGTTCCGCATTTCCGTTTGTATTTCCGCAAAATCGCCCATCTCGCCATTCCTATGTACAATGCTTGTTAACTGAATTCCAAAATAGAGCACTACGTCAAAGGCAGGAGCCTCCAGATACCAGGAACTGGCTCGATGTTCTCTCGGGCATTAATATGGCATCATCACATCTTCGCGACATCAACCAACTAGAGATGATAATCCAAATGTTACTCACAACTCTAACCACTCTCAGCACTCATTCAATATCTCAGGCGGCACGCTTTCCACTTCACAAATAGCAGATTTCCTTTTTCCTCCTCAATGCCAGGAAGTGCCGAACTTTATTGGAGACTCTCAAGGAATCGTTACAGAAGATTAATTACTAACATAACCCAGAATATTCGTTCCCTCATACTAATGTCGATTGGGATCTCCTACAGACTACCTTCAACGTTCCGTCACGCATCATGAAGTTCTTCACTGTTCACATATCATTGTCTAAATTGGTACCACGTGTCTTCAAGAAGCCTATACCTCTTCAGTCAGATCTACATCATTTACACGCACAACGTATTATTAATGCTCTTCTACAATCCGAAATTATTTGTAAAGCTCCTAGATGTTCAATTCTGCAGGTTCGCTCCTTTTCATTCCTAAGTCAGGTGGGGGCTTGTGCTTAGTAGTGGACTACTCATTTCTTACACCATTAACCTCGCCTATTCGTTTTTCTCTCCCTTCATTTCTCAAAGTTATCAAAAGACGTACTCCACCACCTGATTACATTATGCTGCAATTTGACTTAAAAGCTGCCTTTTATCATTAGCCTCTTCTTCAGAAACACAGATATCGATCAACCTTTATTGCCTTTGATGGTCAGCGCTACATCTTTAATCGAGCCCCCATGGGCCTCTCATATTCTCATATTAGGTGGCACCTTGTCAGCTGTTATCCAATATATTACTCACTCCATTTTGGCAACTGGGATATACATTTTGGGCACACATTGACAACTTACTCCTTATTTTACCAGCCAACTCTTACACCTTAGTCAATTCATGGTTACACAATCTCAAAACAATTAGTTTGCGTTCAAGTACTGTCATCAATGAGATTACGCGACACAGCTTTTCTCGGATATCACTTCTCAATTAATTGCTGCTACTCATGAACGAATCCTCATGTTACGGACGTTGGCAGAGTTATCTCTCTACAATCTCTCGCTCAAACAACGACAATCTGTTTTGGGTCATATATCATTTTCGTGGCCAGTGGTGGCACCTTTCAACATCATTCGACCACTATATCAAAAGCACCATCCAGAGTTTTTCAACGCACAGATCGTAACAACCTACCTCTTATGTACTTCTAAATTGTCAATGGAATGGGGCCAGCACCAAAAACGCCTTCTGATAGAATCTGGTTTACAGAGGCCTCATCTTATGGATTAGGAGTAGTGGATCCCCAAATGAATCAATTCTCTTACTTCACTCGTCGACAATTAACATCTTTCGCAAGTGACTACAAGTGGCATTTATCGCACTTACTAAAGCAGCTTACAGAGACACTCTAATCCTTGATTCCTGGCGCTTAGCACAGGCACTTCGCTCAGGGAAGCTAAACGTGGGCAAATACAGTGAGAACATTCTAGCTATGCTCTTGGTTCAGTTTAGAAGCATTTTGGTATATTGGGTCCCGTCTACTTCGAACTTAGCTGATAAACCTTCGCGCATACTATCCCTTGCTGCACCACCTCTTATATTTCCCTTATAGACTCTTTTTAGGTGTTTCTTTATTTTAGTGTGTTAAATCTTTTAGTGTTATCATTTTTACTTTCTTTCAATGTCTGTAAATTCAGTGTCAGCACATGCTATGCTTTTCAAATCGATTTTGTATAAATAGTGCCACAATTTTTTGTAAATTTATTAGGCATTTTGTTCCTCAGAAAATAAAAAGATTTTGTTTTCTTTGAGTCGTGAAAGTCTGGCTGTGTCAGTAATCAAATCAATAGTCGGTTTGGGTCTGATTTTATTAGTCAAATTTTGTGTCAGGCCGTGTAGAATATTTTTATAGAAAGTCCATCACAGGTATGAACATGCCGGAAAAATTTACTCGACACCATTTTAAATTTTAAATAAAAACTGTTATTACCTGTAATCTTAAGGAAATATCAGTGAAATTATAAACACTTAGACCTAAGTAATACACCAACATTTTACACTGTACAAAGAGGCATGTTTATGTATTTCACTTCCTCAACAATTTGTCAGCAATAGGCATTCCAATATTTATGGTATTGTAGAAGCATGAATTTTGCAAAATCCTTCATCATTTTAGACGAAGAAAAGAAAAAATTGAATTCCTAGGTTCTTGGAAAATATTTAAAAAATGCAAATGGATAACAGACAGTGAAATTATAATATATTCATGTGGCGAACTAGTTAGCATAATTGCCCAATTCATAAGTTATTACAACTTAAAACGCACATTTTAAGCATTTTGTTAATGCAAAGGTCATGCGTAAAATTGTCACAAACAAGAGAATAATTCGAATATTTTGTCCTAGTGGTGGGTTAATGCAGGGTACTTAAAATATTGTTACAAATAACTTGAATAGCAATCAATGATTATTTCTCAAAAAGTCTCTTAATTACATAAAAAGCTATTTTTGACATTTCAAAATTGCTAAGAAATATTTAAGTGATTGCTAAGACCTAAAAATCCGGTTCCTGTTTATCACGTGAGTAGCATAGATCCGAGTGTACGACATTGATATTCGACCATTTGACCTTGACGGGCCTGTCTGTCATGGATATGATGTAATTGTTTACTTTGGCCGTCTGGATTCTCTGACGTCATTGGAATATATTCTCTTTTTTTGTAATATTTGTTGGCAAACACATTTGTTTGCAGTCTATTGCATAGAAAATTTAACCAATTTTGTTTATACAGAGGGTTAAGAACTTCGAAAATCCCATGCGATTAGGAGTCTTGCAATCTATTCTTCAAATGAAACAATTTTTTTACACCTTAAATAAATTATTTTCAAAAATAAATATAAATACATGTTGTCACAGATGCACTCTCACCATACAGAGAAAACGAACATTTATAAATAATAAATTTATTTACAAAGAAAATAATAAATCCACTACTAAATGATAAAGTTCATATAGCAAATTTCATCTACAGTTCAATGAACAATGATAATATTCATCAAACCTTTATGTTGGGATGGGAATGATGTAGGAAACAAACACAATGTGTATTTGCATGTTATGAAATTACAAATGGTAGCATCTAAATTAATGATTAATAAACAATACAAATGAAGTTATAGATCACAGTATAAAACACATAACAATTATAAGTTTAAACAAATTCAATTAAAAATGTGTATTAATAAACAAATGATGTTATTTTTATAATAAAGTATATAATAAATTTAACATCAGACAGTAAATTCGCAGCAATTCATTAAAATAAAATTGATTACGTTTTTAAAAAAAATATCTGTGAAACTAACTAGAAATTATATTGTAAGAAATAATTAGAAATAAAAACAATATTGATTTAATTATAAAAATAGCTTACCAAAAAGTTTGAAATCTTTCAGGGTAGTTCTTTCAGCAATGTGAAATTCCATTATGTCATTGTATGTACAAATTTGCACTTCTTCACAGACATGTTAACATGACATAATTTTTTATCTATACCCCATTGTTCAAATGTCAAAATGTAATGAATTATAAAAAAAGTACTGCCATGTGAATTTCCATTATTCTCCTGTATGTACAAAGTTGGACTTCTTCACAGACAAGGTCAATATTACGTGGTTTCATCTATTCCCATTGTTCAATTGTCAAAATGTATCCAATCATAAAGATTGTTAACTACCAAAGATGAAATATAAATGACTTTACCAATTATCACAATTAAATAAAACACTTTCAAATCATATAAAACTAGAATTTTTCAATCACCGTCTTTGCTACAAATTAAATAAATATTTTTTCAATATGTTTTTCTCATTGAATTTAAGAATAAAATATTTGCAAAAATTATTGATAATATTTATATTACTGTCATAAATTGGTTATTAATGTTTATTGATACATTGCCTTTTTGAACAATAATAATAGCTTTTGGCATATTTTTTCCTTTTTGTATTTCTTGTGATTTGTTTTTGTTTTTTACACAATATTAATTGCTTGTGGCATATTTTTTTCTTTTGGTGTTTTTGTGATTTGTTTTTTGCCTTTTCAAACAATATTAATTGCTTGTGCCATATTTTTTCCTTTTGATGTTTTTGTGATTTGTTTTTGTCCTTCGAAACAATATTAATTGATTTGGCATATTTTTCCCATTTATTGTTTTTTGTGATTTATTTTTGTCTTTTTGAACAATATTTATTGCTTTTGGGATATTTTTTGCCTTTTATTGTTTTTTGTGATTTGTTTTTGTCTTTTTGCACAATATTAATTGCTGTTGGCACATTTTTTTCTTTTTGGTGTTTTTTGTGATTTGTTTTTGACTTTTTATACAACTAACCTTTATTGTAAATTCATATTTTATTATTGTATTTTAAGGAATGAATGCTTTTGGTTTGCGGTGTTTTATTTAATATCCCACATAAATATAAATTTTAAGGCATTCTGCAAGTTAATGTATGTTAAAGTACTTGCATTTTTATAATAGTTTATGAATTTTAAAATAAAAACTTTATAAATATTGAGAAAAATAAATAAATATTTCAATACTTTGAATACAATCAATGTTTAACAAAGATTCGCATTGTTCCTAGAAAGTACATGTAGTTAAAAAATGATATATATATATATATAAGTTTTTACATAATAAATAGTTGTTTGCTTTTCCAAATAGTATTAAGCATTTATGAGATGTCAACTAAAGGAACAATTCCTCACAATAAATTAATACCTCAGCTTGACACAAAGTGCATTAATGTAAAAAATGATTATATTTATTCACTTTCAAAATAAAAAATTGTATGCATTTTCAAATGCTCATGAGATGTAGAATTTTGAGAAACATGAGATAATAACACATGTATTGAATAACCTTAAAGAAAGGGAATATAAAATTGTTGCTAACAATATTCCTAACATATTGATCTACAAATTTCTAAACTAAAAAAAATTCTTTCAATTCTGTATACAGCTCTACAATGATAAAAATGTTAACATTTGCATTTTTCATCAGTCAATGAAAAAATTTTTGACAACTGCAAATGAATACATAATGCCATTTCAAAAATGAATCAATTAGATGTCATGAAACTTGCAAAACATTATTACTTACTAAAGATATTAAACATGTACAAAAATTACGTAATTTTTATATTAATTCATAATCACATAAAACAAAGTTAGTAATATTAACTTATTAAAATGCAAAAATAGCATACATTGTTGAATAATTTTGACCATCACCAATGGAATCTTTGTAAAAAACTGAATAATATGATAAAATGAAGATATCTTTACGTCATAGACATTGAACAAAATGCAAACTTCATGACAGTATTAGTATAAACTTTCAAAAATGAGAAAGAAGACGTACATATACTTAAATTTGACTATTCTTTATTGTATATTCAGATTTTTTCTGTATTTTGAAGCATTAATGGTTTTGTTTTATTTATTATTGCATGAAAATACCCATTTAAGGCATTCTACAAATTACATTATGTAGTTGAAAGATAAACTTTACAATTTGCATAAAATACTACACAATATATAGAATATGAATCAATAAACATCATTTGACAAGATGACTTCTACTGTTAATTTATATCCTCCTGTACATAAAGATAATTATTCCAACATTTAAGTTTGTAATAAATGAAAGTTATTTATAAATGCACTAAAAAACTCTGCAGAGAAACATTTTTATGCTAATGAATGCAATAAATGTGATAAATGATTTAACGCAAAATTTGTTAAATGAAGTTCCATCATTAATACAAAATGATGATGACAAGTAAGGTTTTTATTCCTACAAGGATACATTAAAAAAGGTTTATTTCATACAAGTGGAGTCAGTTATGTTTAAAAATACATGGAAAAAATTGTAAAGGCTGGTTAAATATAAAACAATTTCTGGGAAATAACAAGGATTAGTGAAATTTAATACCATTGTGTATTATTCCACAAACATACTAGTACTAGGGTGCACAACAAGTTCTTTAACAATAAATACATTATTATTTCAATATACTAGTTTTTCCAACAGTGGAAAACTACGCAAATATACTCTAAAATTATTCATAGTTTGGATATGTAATGTATATGAATATTCACATATTTTAGCCACACCCCCTCAATATGTATTAGGAAACAAGGTTTATGAATAATCAATTGGCACCTGTCAATCAATTTGTAAATATTGCAAATGCAATTTCAACAAAAAATTTTTGTGACATTAGAATCTGTCATAAAATATGACAAAGCAATTAGTATTGTTCAAAAAGGCAAAAACAAATGACAAAAAACACAAAATAGAAAAATAGGCCAAAAGCAATTAATATTGTTTGAAAAGTCAAGGTATCAATAAATATTAATACCAATTTATGGAAGTAATATAAATAATATCAATAAGTTTTGCAAATATTTTACTATTGAATTCAACAAGAAAAATGTATTGAAAAAAAACATTTATTTCATTTGTACCAAAGACAGTGATTGATAAATCATTTTACTTTATTAACATTTTAGATTTATAGCATCTTTTATTTACATAAGTGAATAATTTGGGAAAAACATGTTGTAAAAATAATTAATATTGTTTTCCAACTTGTTTTATATGATTTGAAAGTGTTTTATTTATTTGTGAGAATTGCTAAAGTCATTTATGTTTCATGTTTGGTAGTTAACAATCTTTACAATTGGATACATTTTGACACTTGAACAATGGGAATAGATAAAACAATGTAATATTGAACTGTAGATGAAATTAGCTATATGAACTTTATCACTTAGTAGTGCATTTTATATTTTCTTTGTAAATAAATTTATTATTTATAAATTTTCCTTTTTTCTGTATAGTGAGAGTATGCATCTGTGAAAACATGTATTTATATTTATTTTGAATATTATTTATTTAGTGTGTACAAAAAATTGTTACATTTGAAGAATAGATTGCAACTATCCTAATCTCATGAGATTTTCATAATTCTTAACCCTCTGTATAAAGAAATTGGTTACATTTTATACAATAGACTGCAAACAAATGTGTTTGCCAACAAATACTACAACAAAAGAGAATATATTCCAATGACATCAGAAATACACAGATGGCCAAAGTACATAATTTCATCATATCCATGACAGACATGCCTGCCAAGGTCAAAAGGTCAAATATCAACATTGTACACTCAGATCTACACTAATCATATATCATACTCAACTGAATTTACTAGTAAATCTATACCAGAAACATTTGATGGGCAGTTACTAACAATTGAATTGGAGAAAAATTTCCTAAGGAATAATAATAAAAATATTTTTTCACATTATGTTTTTTCAGTCCAAAGAGATATGTGAGGATT
>CABFPE010000400.1:479393-495377 GCA_900660155.1 Hofstenia miamia | reverse complement strand
ATTTGTCAAATGTTTCTTGATTGTCTAACGAGTATTATTTTTCTTAATTTTATTAAAGCTTAGTTGCATCTGCATCTTACAAAAATAACTAAGATCAATAACTAAATTTTACAATCAATTAATGTTAATCATTTGACGTTGTTCCTCTCTAGCAGCTTAGTTGCTTTTTGGATGATGCTACAATATGAATTAGGCCATGTAGTATTTTAATCACTCTGGATAGGAATTATATTGTTTGAAAACAAATATCATAAAGAACCCAAATAAAAATTATCTTATTGACTATCTAAATTATATTTCAAATGAAATTTCTGAAATAAATGACTTATACTATTCTATAAATGTATTTAGTGACTTTAATATAAATTATTTTAACAATCTTGAAAAAAACATTAAAAGAATTTTGTGGCACATATGATTTCACTGTGTAAATACTGACTGTCCCACATGGCATAAGAACTTAATTGACTACTTCATAACAAATTCAAAATAATGATTTAAATCCTTAATTTTGAATCATTCAGTGACCATGCTCTTTGCACCTATATAAGTATTATAACTACTAAAACTAATAATTTTTAGATATTATATACAAGGGATTATCTAAATTACTTAGATAAAATAATGGAAAGACTTTTGAAAAACATAAAATTTAACTACATATACACATTAAAATCCAGATCTCATATGATTAATTATATTTCAAAAGAATTTTGTAATGCAATTAACAAAGCAGCACCAATCAAATGCTGAAGGGTAAGATTAAAGGCTTGCAAATTTGCTTTATTACTTGCTGATGATCATGAAATACATGAACAAGTAAGCTTTAAAAGAAAACTACTTGATCTTACTAAAAAAGAACCAACCACCATTAATTGGACTAATTACAAAAAATCAAGGAATATAATTAAGCATTTAAAAATAAAAAATTTGCTTAAAAACAAAACAAGTTTTTGATAGCCTAAATAAAAATAAGTGAAAAATGGCAATATATTCATAAAATTCTTGGAAAAAGTAAATTAATCTCAACTAACATTAACAAATTCAAAATTGATTACTATATTACAACAGACAAAACAAAAAAAATAGATCACCTAAATACAACATTTAATGAACTTGGCAACTTCAATTTCCCCAAATATAAAAGTAAGGAAAACATTAATGAATGGCCAGCAAAACATTCTTTTCTTTTAGGCTAATAAATGTTAGTGACTTAGAAACCATAATAAAAAACTTAGAAACAAATAAATCAACTGCCTCTTATAATCTTCTAATCTTCATTATTAAGTGTTTTTTTCATATTTTTAGTAAGCATCTGCTATTTGCATTTAACCAATGCATTATTGATAACAAATTTCCTGAAGTTTTCAAAAAATTGGAGATAAGTTCCCTATTTAAAAAAGGCAAACCTCAAAATGCAAAAAATTCAGACCCATTTGCATTAGCCATCCTTTTAGTATACTGTATAAAAAATTATTAAATATTCAAATAAAGACCTATTTGAAATCTGAAAATATTCTCTTGAAAAAACAGTTTGGTTTTCATAGTGGTTATAGCACTCAGGATGCAATTCTATCAATATCAGAACAAATAAAATCTCATTTAACCCTAAACAAATGTAGTTATGTTGCACTCCTTGATTTGAGCAAAGCTTTTAACTCAATGAATTTTGACAACAACAAAGAGTGATACTTAATGGCAACAAATCAAAATATATTATAATTGACCTTGGGGAGCCTCAAGACACAGTTTTAGATCCCATCCTTTTTACAAGCTATATGAAAAGAAATAACCCAAAATGTAAAATACTGTAAAATTTATCAATATGCAGTTGATACCTGTCTTATAAGTACAAATATAAATGCCATTAATGCAACTAAAACCTACAAAATGATATAGAAAATTTAACAAAATATTTCACAAATAATCAAATGATAGTAAATATTGAAAAAACACAATTTATAATATTCTCTTCTAAAACATTCAGAAGTCTCTCAAAAAACATTGAACTTAACATACAGTGGCTGGCCATTGAATTAGAACCATGATGAATTTTAGCTTAAATTTTAATTTAGACATAATAATCAATACAAAAATATTGAATCATTGCCATTGTTTGATGGTGAATGATTCTCATTGAATGTTTACTACTTCATTTAACAACTGAGTTTTATTTTTGTGAATATTACTTAAGTTACAGCACTGATTTCAGCATTTGAATCTTTCATGAAGAGAATGTCCTAATCTCTGTTTTTTGCATTTGTGTTTGTTTTATAATGGGAAAACAAAGTGATATTGAATTAGAAACAGTTTCTACAATCTGAGCATTAAAAGCAAATACAAACTTTTCCCAAAAGGAAATTGTATCTAAATCCTCAATTCAACATGTTCTGAGTTGTCAGGTATCCAAGCAGTCAAACCGCAAAGGGCTGAAGAAGACAAGTGTCCATGATGAACACATGATTGTAAGAAATGTATGACTCAATAGAAAACTTACAACTGCACAACTAAATGCCAATGTAAAGGCTGATCTTAATATTAACATATCTGATCAAACTATGCGTTGAATTTTGCATTCACATGGATATCTTGGCTGTCGTCCTTGACATAAACCTTGCTTGACAGAATCAATGCATAAGAAACAAATGGCCTTTGCAAAGAAATATAAAGCATGGACAGCCAAAGATTGGGAAAAGGTATGCTTTAGTGATGAGTCGACATTTTGTGTTTTGTCTGATTGTGCTCAGTATGTCAAACGACTTCCAGATGAAGAATTCCATCCAGATTGTACAACTGCAAGTGTTAAACATCCAAATAAAATCATGGTGTGGTCAGTGATCTCAGTGAAGGGGCCTGGTAGATTGTACATAGTTGATGGTAATATGAACCAAGTTCAATACAGAGAACAGGTCATTGCAAAATGACTCTTACCACAGTTAAATGATTGGTTTGGTGAAAATGGAAGAACCAACATTTACTTTATGCATGACTCAGCACCATGTCATAAAGCTGCATCTGTAATGACTCTTTTGAATGATGAGGGTGTCAGAATTCTGGATTGGCTGGGGAATTCCCCGACCTAAATCTGATAGAGAATATTTAGGACATTTTAAAGTGTAAAACCCAAATGCAACATTGCACAACTCACAAAGATGTTATTGCAGCACTTATACAATGTTGGCATTGTGATCCTGACATCAAAACTTGTGCAATCTCTGCTATTAGATCAATGCCAGATTGAATGAAATCTGTTATCAAAGGCCATGGACATATGACGAAATATGAATTTTATTTCTAAAAATGTTCTAATGCATGTTCATCAACATTTGCATATGTTTTTTGTTGCTAATAAATACATTTGTCTATCAAAAATTACTGTTTTCATATATTCAAGCATAAATAACTCTTGGTTCTAATTCAATGGCCAGCCACTGTAAATCATGTACCAATAAACTTAAGTAAATTCATCAGATATTTAGGTGTTGAAATTGACAATGATTTAAATTTTGAACAATTCTTAATGTCAAAAATTAAAAAATTGTTTTAGGTATCTTTATCATCTTGGAAATATTTCAAATACATATCACAAACAATTATTGCTCAGTTCTCTTTACAATATAAATTCAAAATATAGCATTCTTCTGTCTAAAACTTTCAATTCACTTCTTAAAACACTTCATTGCACTAAAAAAACACTGCATCCATCTATTGACTAAAATACAAAATATTATCTCCTTACTACCAAATTAAAATAAATATGTTATCAATATTATTTAAATTCAAATTTAGTCAACCTGTGATTTTGTTTTTAAGATAAAATATATAAATAAATGAATATTCTCAAAAAATTTTATGCTTCAAATAAACATTCAAATAGTTTTCACCACATTGCAACTAAAATTTGGAATAACTTAGACCATGAAATTAAAATGGAAATTAACTACAAGAAATTCAGAAAAAAATTGCAAAGATTCCTTCTTAATATACAACATGTTCTTAATGACCATAACAACTACACTCATTTGAAAATTTTGTATAGCACTAGAAAGCCACACATAAGCATGCACACACACATGCACACACATGCACACATTTATATTATATATATTTTAATATTATTTTGTAAATAGATTTAGTTGTAGTTTGTGGCTTTTTACTGTTATTTACAGCAAAAAATTTGCTTTGACTCTTATCATTATTTGCATTGAAAAAATACAACTGGAAACACAAACATGCTAAACACATTTACTGAGTTCACCACACACATAGACACACACACACATACATTTATTGTATATATATTTTATTATTATTTTGTAAATGCATGTATTTAGAGTTTGTAGCTTTTTTACTGTTATTTATTTACATCAATAAATTTGCTTTGACTCTAAATGAAAATAATTCCAGAAAAACTCATTCTCACTACATTTGAAAAGCCTACCAAGTTATATGTTGTTTAAATTGCTCTTTACAAATAACATCTTAATGCATGAAGAAACTGTCAACATCAAAACACCCTCTGAAATATTTTCATAGTGAGGTGTGGCTTGACTTTGGATTGTGCTATGACCAGGGTTGGCAAAGAAGTGTATTTTTTACAAAAAACGATTTTTAAACTAAGCTCACCCCATTTATAGACACACACAATTTTATCATTATTATATATTTCATATTTAGTTTGCAGATTAATTGTAACTTTTTAGCAAATATATTGCTTTGACTCTTATTGAAATTAACATTGAATAAAATTAAATATTGGAAATTTTTTACTATGCTCATAGTTAGCTGAATTTGAAATTGGCAAAGGTGGTGGTTACTTCACACGTAAATAAATGAATGGATATGCAGCAGATTCATATTGATGATGATACTTCTCTGAATTTATGATGTTTTGCTATTTAATTTACAAATTTTGTAACCAAAATTGATGATGTATTAGTTACTTATTGTTTTGATTTGATGATGAGCTTGCTTTTGCTCTACTACATGAAATGAATTCAAGTTTTATGTATATTAATAATGTTAAATTAAATATGAATTAATTACAACTCAGCTTAAAGATGCTTGTATCACTGATGATCAAAGAGGAGAAGACTGATCAACTTAAATTTATTCAGATAATTTTACATTTAGTTAATGTTAAATAATTACAATATTTCCTCTTGTAATAATGAAACCTTTCAATCACACTGTAGTTATCAGTGCAATGTTCATTATGTGTAACAGTTGAATTGAGAGAACAAATCATTGCAAAAGTGTCACACTAAATAACATTGCTAGTCAATTAAACTTTTGTCATCTGCTCTGCATCAGCATAATGCCATTTGATCTTCATGAAGGGGCACATGACCTACATGACCTAATAATCCTACAGTTAATCATACATGCAAATCAAGTGTATGTTAAGATATGCTTGGGTATGTACAATAGGGAACTAACAGTTTAGTGAACCATATTTCTGATGAATCTGAGACATTAAAATAGATGCTGTCAATTATACTCACTTATTGTAAATTATGAGTCAAATGTAGATAGTACTGGATTTCACATTTTGTATTTGAATTTTCTGGCAGTACTGAACTAGACTCTTTTGGTCCTTGAATACTTATCAAAAGTTAATAATAGATTAATTTCATTTTTTTGCAATTTCTTAATTGAAATGAATTAATTTTTAACTAATAATGAATATTTAAATATTTTGAGGAGGACATCAAATGCCTTTCTTTTAATTTAGACACAATGAAAATAACCATTACCCATGTAATTCCTTCAAGCATACAAAAAACCAAAAACCAAATAAACTGAAAAAGATGCACAAATTCAACAATGTAACAGTCTAAAAATGTACACAACCCTGAAAATTTGTATAAACCAAAAAGAAGACTGATGTGTAAAACTAATATAACAATAGTGTATTAATGAAAGCATATATATTTATAAATCCTACTAATAGCATTGCATGGATAATTTTTCAGAAAATGAAATTGCCTTTATCACATAAGTCTACATTTAAGTATAGCAAAAATTGTTTCCATTTTCTATGCTGGATCTTAATGAAAAATGAATTAAATATAAGGATTTTTACAATAAAATAGCAATGCATTTGAAAAATGAAATGTAACCCTTTACATGTAATGTATAGAGTCCTGAAAAAAACAAATTTTGTACATAGGCTAGCTAAACAATAAAAATGCATGGAATTGCTTATGGATAAGAAAATGAAATTGTGTCTTTATACATAAGCCATGTTTAATATTTCAGAAAACAAGTTTGCTTTTACCATGTAGGTCTATATTCCATACACCTGTAATGTTTATGTTTAATGAAATAATTCTGTTTTTTGTATTTAAGATAATAGTGAAAATAAATTATATGTATGGAATTTTTATAGATAAGAAAAATAATCATTAGTCAGCAATGTATTATCACAAATGCAATTTGTCAGCTATTAATGTTATGTAAATTAACAAGAAAATGGAAAATGTGTGCAAACAAGGTAAATATGCAAACTAAATTGGCTCCTGTAATTATGTGAGTCATTATAGCAAGTACATGTTTATGAATCATTGTAAAATAAACTAAATTGTTGCCCTGTAAATATCACCAAGTCATTAAAGAATGACCACTATATGGGATTGCAACACCCCCATCAATATCTATAAATCAACAATTACTTCATTTTGTGGAACTAACCCTTGACATCTTCCACTACTGACAGTTGAGTGACATATCCTAAGGTTGAAATTGCAATAATAAATACATTGCCACTCCACAGGGTGTGCAAAAACAACCCTTACTGTTAAAAAACTAATTTACCACTCTCAATTCCAGAAGAATTGTTATTACAACCACTAGCATTACATCAATCATGAAAATTGCATCATTTAAACTCACCCCTATTGTCAGCATCAAGTCAAAGATCAACCACAAAACAATTATCTAAAGAACACTACAAACAACATTGCTCTAGAGTTTCTACCATGGAAATGAGATTCTCCACAATTGCTTTATTGTCACTTGGACAGCATGTTATACTGCCAAATAACATATTTCTCCTGAACTGAAACAAGACATCAACAAGCAGCTTGATACTGCTCAACACAAAGTCAGTAGCTCCATCATGCCATTCTTAATAGACACTGAAAAGTGACCCACTATCAACACACAAATCTTCTATCTGCATTCCATGCTTGAGGAAATGAACAAATCCTACTTTCACATTACTGTTCACCCATGTTTTGATAATAAAGTTTGTCTACCCAACCTACATTTCTTAGTCACTTACAAAGACAATTTGGTATTGCAACCCCAAATTTACCTATCTCTCAAAAACATATTAGTTGTTTATTTTTTAAAAGATGATGAACTCACAGACAGCAAATACATAGAAACACTTCACTATCTTATAAATTAGCTAAAGCCAATAAAATTTGTTTGGTAGTGATACTACAAGATTTTGATCACAGTGATCACATTGGTGCTGAAATTTATAAACTCACATTAAGCCTGGACAATTTGTTTATTCCTAAACCTCAGAACTTTTGTGTACTTTAACTTAATGATTTCATAATCTTCACTGCTGCATTATTTAATACTGATTTATTTTTACAGAGAATATGTCCACATCATCAACTAATGGTCAATAAATGATTTTTTTCAAGCCAAGCCCAGATTTGCCTGTCAACTATTAATTCAAGCCCATTTTCAGCCTAAGTTGGAATTTTTGCAGCCCATTTTCAGCTTGTCAAATGTATTGATCTATTCTAACACCTTATTTTTTGGCTGTAGCACTAAAAACAATTTGAATACAATCTCTTTTTGACTTAGCAGAAGTTGCTTAGGTGGCATATATATTCAATTCAATGTTACACAAACTTGGATTGGTGCTTCTATTGAGATTTCAAAAAAGCATATTTACAAGCTTGCTACAATTTAATGCATATGTGGCCCATTTTTTGTCTGTAAAAATCTTTAGCCTGGCCCAGCCCATGGGTTAGCCTGGTCTGGGTCCATCTCTGGCCTAGCAACATCTTTCTGTAAGTGCAATCTTACAAACTAATATCTGAGACAAGACCTCTATCCACAATGACTGATATCCATATCTCAATTGCTTTTCTCCCTATGAAGTTTCAATAGTGATGTTTTATATCTCAGCCCACATTAATAGGAATGCCTAGATTTTTTGGCTAAACAAAGAGAGTTGTGCAAGTAATGCAGGCTTGTAAAATTAAATACCCATATTTTGAAAATTGCTTCTTCAGTGCAGCCTTAAATTTTTATTTTTGTGGTGACTCAAATTTCACCTATGAAATTTTGAAGATTTTTTATGTAATTGGCTCTAAAGGCAAAAGTATTTATTTCAGGCTTATAAAATGTTGCACATATGTTAACAACCCTAGTTCTAAAAATAGAAAATTTTTGGTTAAATTTGTTAAAATATTTTTTCTGCAATTAAGGTAAATATTCAGGCTTTGTTGTAAAAAATAAGAAAAAATGTAGTGGGTTGCCACTTTTTGATTAAATTTTTTATGCATTTTCTATATTAAGACATTTATCTTTCTCTTAATTTTAGTTGAAAAGATTTTAAAAGCTTAAGCCTTGAACCTTTTTGGAATCAGGGCATAAAAAAATCACTATTGAACCCCCCTTTTTTCAATTTTTAATTAGAAAGTTTCTTATTATTTTCCAACCTTACATTTAAACTTTACATATACTGTAAGTTAAAATTAATAAACCTCAAAAAATTGCTGGCCTTTCTTATGAGTCATATTTGATGAGTCACTGGTGTCTTAAGATATAACTAAAAAACTTAAAATATTTATCAATAAATGTCTTTCAAATTATGTATACCTCTAGATCACCAATTCAAAGGAAACACCAAAGCCAATCCTCCAAATTTTTGGACCTATGTGATAGCTCAAGGATTATTCCAGGATAAAAGATATGAGTGCTCTATTTGTCTAGTAATATAACAATAGCTTCTAACTGAGTACTCACTTTTTTTAGCAAAATTGTAGAACTTTGGTTGCTTCATCCTTTGCAATATTGCTAATGAGTTTCATAGATTGTTCAGTTTTGTTGTAGATATATTATGATATTTCAGGTATAGACAGAGATCTTTAATGGTGATTAAGAGCATCATTTTAGTGTCAATGTTGGATGCATGTGCTTCTTCTTTTGTTATGATAGTGTTTTGTTAAAATAATTGAAAGAATCTGAGTAAGTTAGAGTGATTTTTGACTTCATCAAAAAATATTGATAGATTGCTGTTTACAATATCTTCCATCATTTGTTCAGGATCTTATACAACCTTTAAGTTGATTTAAAAACTCCTAGTTAAAATTTTTAACCTAACACAAGAACAGGCAGAAATTAGCACTGTGAGCATTATCACTTATGACACTGTGAGTCTTGCATCAGATTTCTATTGTAGCATTTTGATCTTATAATTGTTTGTCCCCTCAAATTTATGTAACATGTTATTGCTCTTTAATTTTGTGAGGCAATTTGTGATTGCAAAAAGTCTAAACAATTACAGGTAATAATTTGATTGTTTTGTATAAGTACTTGAGAGACTTGTAGTGAGGATGCAAAATAAACATTGTCTCACTCAACTGCATTTGCTGTTTGCTTTATTAATTATTGCTAACCCCATTATAGGCAGTGTTATGTATTTTGAAGTAATAAATACTTAAGTCTCTGGTGACAATTTGGGAGTTACTCCTCTGAGTGTAGGGCAACAACACACTTTATTCCAGCAGGCAGCCCAAATTGTTCATGGAATTATGTGTAGGGAATAAGAACTTTTTATTGATCATTTGCAATTCAAACATGCACTTAACACCTTACACTGTGATGATAACAAAGTGTTGGCTAACATGAATGCATGGTAATTATGTGCTGTTATTATTATTACATCAGCTGAGAAATAAGAAATAATGAGAAATGTTTTAATTGAGCTAGAAATTAACAATTAGAGACCCATAGGGTAGCATCTTTTGCAAATTTGGAATTCTCTTCATGGATACTGCTTTGGCATTATGCCATTTGAGTTGGTCATTGTTGGAAGTGAGTCCTCAGTGGATCTTTACTGTTACTTTATTGCAATGGCAAATTATTAACACTTTGTTTTTCTGTTGGAATGTGTTTCACTTACTGCAATGGTAGCCTTTGCAACCTTCTGTTCAATCATCAAGTTCCTCAGCACTGCTGTAGTAGACTGAGCTCCCCTGTCCCAGATAACAATTTAAGGTCTAAAAAACGTTGTTTTGGGTTGTTATGTTGTTTTTTTATGTGTCAAAAACAACATTGCTTCAACAACATCACATTTGGTTGCTTTTTGGTTGTTTTTATTCATGAAACAGCAATATTTTGAGGTTGTAACAACGTTGTTTTATGTTGTCACATGCTTGTTTAACATTACTTTTATATGCAAAATAAAATTTTATATTGCTAAGCATATTCAATACAAACATTTGTTAAAGATTTAAATGAATGTCTTGTATATAAATGATAACAATGAGCATAAGAATCTGCCATGCTTAACAAAAATTTAAAAATCTAAAATTAAGCACAATTTTGAAATAGTACTTTCTTAAGTCGTGAAAAATCTCTTCAACTCAATTGTAACTTATGATATTTAACAGTCAATGTCAAGGTGTCCAAATATTCATAAATAAATTATTTTGAAAATTCACTTATCTGGTATATTATAATTTTTCACAAATTAAAAATTTCAAAAAAGGTTTTGCAAATCCTTTTTTTTATAAAAGGATCTAGTAATAAAATAACAAAGTGAGTTAAATTTGCAAGCATCTGCTCATTTATTATTTCTTACTAAAGTTGTTGTTATGATGTTAGTGGTTGCTACAACAACCAAAAGTATGAAACAACTATAAACAACGTAAAAACAACTAAAATTTTTATTTTGGTGATTCTGCAATACCAATCCCAACTGCTAGTGTCATCTAAGCTGCATTATGAATATAATGACAGCACAAATAACAAAGTGTTTAGTAATAAAATTGATTTTAAACAAAATATAAATCTAACAAATAGGTTATTGATATATAAATCATAAGAACTTAAAATAAATACAATTAAAAATGGTAATATGATTTGAAAGTACTTTGCAAATGAACCAAAAATAATCTAGAAGAACTTAAGTTAGCCCCAAACTTTGATGTATTTCCTTTAAGAAAATTCCATCTTTGTTTGAGCTTTTTCAAAATTTTAACACAATTCCAACTTTCTAAACCCAAAAAAATTGATGTGAAGGATGAAGTTTAAAATAATTGATTTTTGTCAATATTTTCAAGTAAACTTTAGATTGAGTTTAACCATTAATGAGTTTTCCTTTAAGTTTCTGTGATAGGAGTTTTTAATATTCTGAGTACTAAGAAATGTGTTAGCTAAAGATGGCTAAATTACAAAGTGGGCTAAAAACTAAAAATGCAATGGGTTTTTTTCAAGAAATTACAAATCAATGCAATTTTGAAAAATTAAATAGTGCTTCTACATGTGGAATTGATATTTCTATTTAAATAAATGTCTTGAATGTATATGTTTTATGTATGTTTTGTTAACTTTGTTACAAAATTTACTGTATTGATTGGGATTTTATATAGATAATTTGCCCCTGTTGAAGGATAGAGATGCTAATATAGATTACAAACACAAAAGTAGATGTATATTTCAATTTTTCAATAACTTAAAATCTGTAAATATCAATATTGCAGGTTTAATAAATTTTTAGCCTATTTTAGCTTTAGCTAACTTTTCAGTAAACCACTAAGAAACTCTGAAAATTGCATTTGAACACTCCAGTAATGGGATGAAAAATAAAGTAAAATTTTTCAAGGAATCTAAAGGAAAGTGCAGGCTTTAATAAGCATTCTAGGATCCCATAACTTTAAATTTTAAAAATGGGAAAAATTTAATTTCATGAAATGACTCCATTCAATGGTTGGTACTTTTTTTCATTCTTGAAAATCTCAAATCTTCCAAATTTCTCTCAGAATGGACACTTGCAGTAATTTTTATAAGAGAAATGTGTCCATTAAATAATAATCTTGTAATCATTTGAGATAAATTTGGAAAATCTGAGATTTTCAAGAATGAAAAAAAGTACCAACCCCATTCAATATCAACTTTTTGTCAATGTCTAAAAGCATTGAAAAGAAATTTTCCAACGCCATCTATTGGTTTTTAAATTTAAATGCACTTACTGCTATAATATAATTGTGCAAAAACATGAGAATCGTCGCAGCAACCTATAAATATGTTTGATTTTATCTTATTTTAGTTGAATTCTCTTACTTCAGCATTTTTGTTAATTTGTATTTACTTCCATTTTATTTTCTCAGCAAGATTAACGTAGTAGTTCATTTCTATAAATGATGTTAATATAATCAAATCAGCTGTTGTAATATAGCAAGTCTTCAATAATGAGCTGTAAATAATATTGTTTTAGGTGATTTTCATCACCTGCTAATTTATGAATGACATCTCGTTTGAACATCATTGTTGGGCAACCCTTACTAAATTCTTTACGTTCTATTCCGAAATATATTTATAGTATTTTTCAACGTTGTGGATTCAACGTTAATATATGGTATTAAAACTGCATTGTAAGTGCAAATTGACTTAAGATCCGACAGATGATTGCGATGATTATTTTATAGTATCTCATTGTTTCATAGACCATTTCTACTAGATATGCACGTTTTTCAAGAGACAACTGATCAAACCATTGTTTTGTAGCTATTTGTTATATTATTCATCAATTGTTAGTTAATTTTTGTAAAAATATTGTTTATATGCAATATTTTGTATAATTCAATTATATACGCTTCCTGCAAACATATTTTGATGGTGGAAGTTTTGCTGTGAACCTGAAATTTTTATTTTTTTCATTAAAGCTTTTTAATCTATTGTCTGAAAAAGTTGAACATCAACTTGCTGATTACAAGTGGTAATATGTATGAAATCGAAATTGGATCGTAAAGGTTTGTAAACAAATGTGTACTGGCGCTTTCTCATAAGGTAATTGTTTCACATTTCAAAATGTTTCTTTGATTGGTGCTACATAAAATAAATACTGTCCATTGTATAAATTTGTTTGCCCAAGCCTTTTCATTTTGGGATTTTTGATTGTTAATTGTTGCAAAACGTTAAAGGATATCAATATTACATAAGCATCGCTTTAACATTTAGCATCACTGTACAGACATTTCAATGCTATAAAAATTATAGCATCATCTCTTTCTGAGGATGCTTTAAGACCACTAGCACAGCAAACCATAAAAAACGTTTAACATGATTAATTCCTCAACAAGCAAATTTGTGCGAATAAATTGCAAATTTTCTAAATTTTTAATTTTTTTCATAAAATAATTAATTTTAAATTTAAATTTCGCAGAGCATTCAATTTTTGAGAATTCCCAGGCTCAAATAAATATTTTACATGCCTGATGTGCTTATTAAATTGCATTTGCTAATGATCGCTTTTAATGTTCTTACAGTTTGTGGACTTTTTTAGAAAATGAATATAACAAACTGAATGAAAAAATATACACAGTATTAAAGTGGGTGCTGTATCAAAAATTGCTTTTATAAAAATGTATTTGGTGTTTAATATGCGTGAATTATCTTTGAAAAAGAATGGGTCTATTTTTACATGCATGAAGAGCAAAATGAGGAATTTATGGTAGGGACGCAAAAGACTTTTTACGTTAATTGCAGCAGAAATGAAGTTATTTTACTACGACTCAATTTTCTGATTTTTTCAGAGGAAAAATAACTTGCAGGAAATCACTAACTATTTTATTCTCAAATCTACAATTAGAATTGATACTGACGTTATATTTCAAAAGATCCCATGAATTTTCTGGATTGCATTCGTTGTCTGACCAGGCCATCTCGTCTTTCATGTTTTGGAACTGATATGGAACTTTGTGGTTTCTCATGTCGTTCAACACCTTGGTTTTGACGTGGGTCGTTCATTCACAGACGATTGACACGCAATTTTTCAAGTTGAGCATTACTTATGTTGTGTTGAGGGAGGTTGTCTTTTGCCTTAACAATCAAGGCTAACCAGCTGATAAGCTTTTGTTATCAAAGTTGTTGCTTCTTCCTTTCAACATTTTGACTGTTGCCAAATTTCATAAAGATTGATCTGAATTGCAAAGCATGACCTACAATGTTTTTATGATGTGCAGAAAGCATTATTTTTCAGCACACTAAAACCAATCTCCCTACCCTGCTCAACTGGAAAACCTTTAATCTCTTGAATTTATATTTAAGAACTGTTTATGCTTCAACTTAATTTGGAAACATGAAGGACATTACACTTTGTGGAAAATTCTGCACAAATGATACATAGCATAGTAGAAGTATACTCTAATAATCATATTAAGTGGAAAAAGTATGGATTTTAACATTTTCTTTTACATCCAAAATTGATAAATAAAATGCAAAAACAAACTAATTTCACATGGAGCTGGTCACCGGTTACAATTTCATATATATTGTTTGCCCATTAAATCGCGGATCACTAGAGTCTGTTTAGAATAATGTAAGCAGTTCAACTAAGCAATTCCGCACTTAATCTTTAAAAAATTCGATAATATTTGAAACAAAACAAAAAAATTGATTTAAAAATGGGGGCAGATGCACAATTTAAATGGCTGCTCCATAAAACAGGAAATACGTTGTTTTAGAAGTAGAACTAGCTTTTTAGAACCATCTTTTTCAAAAACCAACAAATAATAACGGTAATATTAAGATTAATGCTTTGGGTTACAGTATATATACGTGTATATATACATATATATATATATATATATATATATATATAACTCTTCAGTTGGCTGATCTGTAAAAAGATTCTGCAAAATTACGTGAACAAGTTTAATGTAGTAGTTTCTTTGCAACATTTTACTTGTTTATGCATTAATCTATTTATTGTATTTCTCATTTTTGAGCCCAAGCATATCTAAATTTTGCAGCAATTAATGATTATGATCAGAAAACAGATGTGTGCGTGGGTCTACTACGGCATCTACCAAAAAATAGTAAAGGTAAAAAAATTATCTTCTGATTTGCATCCAGATATTAAATATTCTTTGGTTGATATAGCTATTCGTCAATTACCTAACATCTTAAATATTCATGAATATTCGCTGTGCCTACAAATTCTTTATCTAAAGACATCCATCAAATTCGCTAAATAATTTTTGATTAGGTATGGATACACTGAGTTGTCTTTTAAGTTAAACCGTTGCTTGTAGCAATTTTAGAAAGTTATTTAGTTAAATTTGTCTTTAAATATATTTTAAATTAATATCCACATTGATACTCAGTTATTTCGTTTGGTAAATCATCCAAAACATGCATTGCAATATATTACATTGCACTATAGCGTTTGCTTCCCAAACATCATTCGAGTGATCTGAAGATTTTAATAATACATGCCTATCCGTCAACTTGAGTGAACCAGAATTATATGATAATTTATTTTCTGCATAGATCAAAGCATTTTGTACATCTCTTTTACAACACAATGTTTTACCAAATGACCAATTATATTACCATTATTGAATTTCTCAGTACCATTCTCTTAATGTTTTGCTGTCTGTATAGAACTTTGTATGTAACTCGTTTATTTATTAATGACTGCCATAATATTATCTATTAAAAAAAGTCGCAGTGCTATTTAGATTTATTTCACTAATATATCTATGTATTCCATGCTTGAAAGGTAGCATTAGTGTTTGAAATATTAAACATTTAATAGGTTTTTGATAGATTTACACATTAATACTTTTAAAACCTAGGCATACAGAATGTCTTTAATTTCTGCTCCAATTTGCTGCAAATATTGGCTGTATAAAATGAGGTTGTTTGCTTACTTGTATACAACCCGTCTTGTTACACAAACTATATTTTCTTGGCTTAAAGCATTTTCGGAAAATATATATATAT
>CABFPE010000400.1:457859-479334 GCA_900660155.1 Hofstenia miamia | reverse complement strand
TGTATAAAATGAGGTTGTTTGCTTACTTGTATACAACCCGTCTTGTTACACAAACTATATTTTCTTGGCTTAAAGCATTTTCGGAAATTGTATATATATATATATATATATATATATATATTGCATTCAATGATATCCATTGCGAATGCTGCCATTGTGGAATCTAATGATGATCCCATTGCCACCACGTCAATTTCTCCATAGATTTTATTATCGAATAGATATGGAGTATCAACGCAGCACTTGTATAGTAATTTTCACAAAGTATAATGAGTTACTGATATCCTATTTTCTGGAATAATTGCTATGATATGATTAATTGTTCTTTTAATTGGTATATTAGTGAATAAAGACTTCATATCGTAACTGGCTAGAAAATTATTGATATTTGAGTTAAATGCTTGTGATAATTTTGATAAAAAGTCAGGCGAAAAATTTATGTTGTAGTGTGTTGGCATGTTTATTTTCAATAGTTTATCAAGCCATTTTGTTGATAATATTGGCCTCATTGGTGGAATATCTTTATGTATTTTTGGAATATCGTATAGCTGGCAAGGCTATGAACATATAGTTTAAAATGTCTTTAACGCATTTTTTCCTTTGTCTTGAGAACACACCTTGATGGACGGCTTTACAAATAGCGGATTTTTTTCCTGTAGAATATGAGCATATAAATATAGTTGCGCACCCTAGCGTAGTTAACTGAAATAGACATTATACCTGAAGCTAAACGTGAAACTAAGTGTACTGAAATAAATTGATCAAAACTAAAATTGAATTCAATTACAAATGTAAAAGTGAATTATAACTGAAACTGAAAAAAATGTGTTAATTTCATGCATTTTTGTGGCAAACAAAATGTAAATGTGTAGGGTGATATCAATAAAACGCACTAAAACAACATGGTTTTGACGGCACGGATATTTCCTCTCTCATAAATTTTCAATTTACAACAATTAATACTTTAATTACTCCAGTCTAACCTAATTAGCAAAAATATTGCAAAAGTAAAAGATCAATTATATTTGTCACAAATGACCAAGTAAGTTTTTGATGTCGTTACCTAATAACCAACTTTGTTTGACTGTAATGCTTGTGGTGGCATTTGTTGGTTTTAAAGTTATACTTGTTTTTGAGTTACTTGATGTTTAAATAGTATGTTTAAGACGGTTTATAAACATTTAAACATATATTGCTATTAAATTGTCCATAAAATATGTTTATTTTTATAACATTCTCTTTTATCAATTTTTCCGTTATTTTTATTCTTTACCTTCTGGCACTACCCGGACCTGCTCAGCTCTAATCTAAAGCTAATTTGTATTGCAGTTAGTAATTATACTTAACTTAGCAAATAGAAATTTAGGCGGAAAACTAAAATATAACTCTGAAACTGATATGGGCGAACTGAAACGGAAATTACTCGAAATCCAATTTAAAACTGAAACTGAAATTTTCCGGATTTTAGTTGTACACACTAGTAAAACCTTGTAAATTTTTTTCAATATAGTAAAGATAAATTTTATGTAAAAATTCATATATGTGCGCTCAAGATTTTTCATACATATATGCGCTTAAGGATTTTTTATGAGTTATTTCATCTTAAAACAATGGAATTTTTTGCGAAAAATAAATGTTCTTTCATGTTAGAATTAAAACCAACTCGATTTCTTCCCACCATTCTTTTGCTTCGATAATTGTCCGGCCGGCCTCTTTTAGTTAATTGTAATGGCAACTTTCCTAGTACACTAATTGCACGATTGTAAATTATGGTACTTAGCACACCTATATGTCTAACATATATGTATGTAAATGTTAAATATAAAACAAGACGTTCTAGAAAACAGATATTTAATGTTTTTGAATAGTGATTTAATTCTATCTCGGCCAAGCGTTATTTTCACTTTTACTATTCAATTCATCACCAAGGATCATAGCTTACATATTGCTGAATACTAACAGACCAAAAAAATTCGATGTGCTGGTGACCTCATAAGGGCGCTGGGGTCAAGGAATTTATCATATAACCTAACAATTTGAAAAAAATTGTTCTCATTACAGAATGGCGTTGAAAATTGGCAGGTATCACTTGATGTTTGAAGTCAGCTAGAAAAGTTAGAGCTGTCAAAATAAGTGATGGACATCATCTCACGTTTATTTTGTTAGAGAAAATGGGCATGCTTTTTCGTATATATTTAACAATTAAATTTAAGTAAAACGTCGTTTTTGAATATCCCTATGTTAAACCTTTTGCACTGTGTTAAATTGTGTAAAAACGCTTTTTTTCTTCAATCTTCATCGTAAGTTCTAGTATTGTATCTTCAATTGAAAACTATTATCAACGGTAAGGAATAATCTATTTTGTAGGAAAACACGAAATATTGCAATTACTAATTTACTTCTAACTTCTAAGTTAATGCAAAATACGAACGAAGTCAACAAACGTACATGTATGTAGGTGTGATTTCTTGAATATTGCTTCACTTTCTCTAAGCAAATTCTAGAATTAAAGAAATTGTTTAGAAATTATGTTTATTTACATTTATTTTGAACGTCTGCGAAAGTAGTGTTCTAAATTGTTTCAGTAATTCTCATGTTATGATTCGCTTTAGTGTTCTGATTTGCTGAATCTCTACCCTAAGATTTGTCTCGTTTGTGTAGTTTTATGAATCGTGCCAAACGTCAAAATGCAGAAACACACGAAGAATCTCTACAATTGACAGACACTCCTCGCTCGGCATCCAAAAGATTACGTCGCGATTACTCTCCCTCAAAATTAAAGAGATCCGGTATGTATAGGTTGATATACAACGTTTGGAAATAATGATTTCAACATTTCTGTTAGCATGATTTTTTATACTATTACAATAAATGTTATGAAACACCTAATCTTTAAAGTGGATTTGGGTTTTCACTTGATTACTTTTTTCTTGATTAACTTAAATTTATTTAGTTGCAAATCAAAGTCTAGCCTTAATGAGAAATGTCAGTTTATATATATATATATATATATATATATATATCAGGAAATTGGAATTAGGATAAAAAAACATCACGTTGAGCAGTACTTTATAAGTATATCAACATTTAGGAGACGTGATGTCTATATATATATATATTAGAATTTTCTATTTTAGATTCAGGTGTGCCCTCCTTTTCTGGTCATACATATACTCATAGATATTATGCAAAAAAAGACACCGTGTTTGTGCTTGATTGCGCGCAATATATTTAGACTGTCGTAATAAAGTAATAGGAAAATAACGTTCACATATTTTGAAGGAACCCATTTAAAAATTGAAAGTCAATATTCAAAATTCCTTTCTTCAATCTACTTCTTTTTTTTAAAACAAGCTCTTCTGTTTCCAAAATTACTGGATCACATTTTTTCTTGAATGACGCGGCAACCCCGCTCGCACTTATTCACTGCTTTTTCAGTACTAAATTTTCTCACCTCATTATAACGTTTAATGGGTTGTGTTTATTTCTTTTGAGTTTTAGGTAGGGAAGAAGACATAAGATAGAATTTGAATAAATAGAAAAGTGATATATCACGTTTATTTTAAGTAATAAGCACTTTATCATCCGTCAAGTCATGCCATTGAGTAAGCCGAAAACCAATCCTGCAGAAACAAGATGAAAACAGAAATTAATAGCATTAGAATGTAACTTGGTAATATTGTTCCTCCTTCATTCTGAAAAGGTCTAATATTGTGATCATTGTATTTGACTGACATTAGTCTGCTTGAAGAATTCAATCGATATGTGCACATTGTCATCTTATCTTTTTCTTGCACAAATTGGTCAAGTTTATTTCCAGCAACAAATCTCTTCCTTTGCATATTGAATTAAATAGTAGGGTTGCGCAATCACAATGAATATTTTACTCTGTTTTTCTAGCATGAGTTCTTACTTTTAAAGTAACTTTTCTGTAACTGGCTCTTCTCTAAACCTTCATAAATCATTCTCTATTAGGTCTTCGTGATTGACTCATTTTTTCTAGTTAAAAACATTGTATCCTCACGTTCAAAAGCTCTCTTGATATCGAAGCTCCCGCTCCTTTGTGTTCTTCATCTCCAGTTCTCTTGTTAACAGAACCAATATGTTCATTTATGATTTTTAACAAACTTCCTATTGTCTTGACCCGAAAATATTTGGATTAGCTATCAATTTTCTATTTTATGGTAGACATCTAATGGTCTTTCTCCAAAAAATCGTTCGTTTTCTAATTTCTATTTCAATGATGTTCTTATCACCGTCGAAATTTACGTATGTAATCTTGATATTTTGATGTCCACTTTTCTTAGTAAATGCTATTTTTTACAAATTGAAAAAATTCCCTTCTACGTTTTACTTTCTCAAATCCATCATGTGCAGTTATTCCAAGATTACAATCCTTGTCTTACTATTCTTATTTACAATTCAGTGTAAGTTTCTAAATTCTTTATCTTCTAAAATGGATAAACCTTTAATACACCTTTCTTACATATACTAATAAAGTCCAAGCTTTTGTCTATCTCTTTGTATCTCACAATTTGAGATTCCAATTCCTTGACTTACTCCTTCCCTTATGAAATAGTTTTAATTATCAACTATAGTTGTTTCTTCTATGTAAACGAAGAAAGGGATCAAATTCTTCTTATAATGTGTCTAATGGTGGGAAATTGTATATATATCATATGTATTGTTATCCTTGTATTCTGACTAAATATGTAGAAATTGTATTTTATGGATAATGTAAATTCAACGAATATAGTTGCACATATTTTTATATTGTAGAAAAACTTAATTGTGACTAGTACATTTTATGTTGCGCAGCTTTTCGTATTTTATGTACTTTCTTCCTTAACAAATATGCATATTACACATACAATATCATAAATATAATACTACTCTTAAAGGCAAATACATTCCTTTGTCTAGTAGATGTGAAATTAAGCAACAAGGAAAGTTTCATTTCTAATTATTGTCATTCTGACGTCATAATTACTCTTGCTTTGCAATTTTATGATTATCTTTATGTCATGGCTTTCATGGTATCTGTATATAAGAATATACTTTTCGAATAAATGAATTTCAGCTGAGATTTTAATGAATGTTAAGGAAGTTTTCGCTTTATATGTGCAATAAAAATTTGCAAGATTGTAACTTATATCTTTCAATTTACATATATCATAACACTTGAAAGCTGTAGATATGCAAAGTACATTTTCAAATAATAACTAATACAATAATTTTTCACCAATGTTTAGCACAAATTTTTGCATGTAGCATTTTTTGAAAACAACCCAACTTATAAATATGCACAAATTATGCAAATTAACCCTCTTTTAACTGGAGGCCGATTTGACCCCTCCATATTTTTGGGTATAACTCAGAGACCATTTTTAAAATAAACTATCCTTCTATGACTTCTTTCATTAAATTGTTCTGCAACTTTATGCAGATAGGATTTTTAAAATGGCCATGAAAAACTGACATTTCTTGAGAGTCTCGAAAACAATTATTTTATATAGGGACTAAAATTGAAAACAATGTATAATATTCAATGCAAAATTATAATTAAATGTTTTATATGTTATATTTGCATTGTAGGCCTTTCTTTTGATTCCTATTTAGTAATATTTGTGCCGATAATGAGAAATTAAGAAAATTTGATACATAACCTAATTAATGTGCGCATAATTTGCATACTAATTTTCGTATCGCAAAATGGTTTTGCCAAATTATAACTGACATCACAAAGTATCTCCACACCAAATTTGGTGTTGATCAGATGTGTCGTCCCCCTCCTCCAAACTGCCTAGTTTAAATAGGGTTAAATAGGTATGTTGAGCCCCTAAACACATGTTTACTTATATTAATAAGTAATTTTGATACTACACACAAATTTTATTTTGAATTCTTAATTTCGCTATGGGATCATTAACACATAATTTCTTTATTTAAACTTGAAGAAATTTATTAAAAAATATTTAGCTTTCATTTCCATTTTATTAATATCGTGATAATTTGTATAATTTTTAGAAAACACGAAATTTTCTTTTCTTAATAGTGTAAGTGGGCATTTGTTGTGTCTAATCAATATTTACTCTATCCACTTTAATTGGTAGTCATTTATTTTACAAAACTGTAAATTACTGTTGTTAAAGAGAATGTATTAAGTTGCTGTGTTTTTGGTTTGCGAGCATTTCCTTAGATAACTTTGGATAAATTGGTGTTTATGAAATTTAAAAACTTATCTAGTCTCTAAGTTTAAATATATTAATTTTGAATTGTACTGTCAAAGAAATGTTAATTTATTTAGATAAAAGTCCGGAAGTGTCGAAAAGAGGTCACCTATCAAATGCGAACTATCAAAAGTGGACTCCGGAGGAGAAAGATATTTTCTTTGAAGCAGTTCTGGAGGTTATTCAGTTTGTTATGCATCTGCACTTATTTATTACATTTTTGAGGATTTTTCTCGCGGGAATTATGTTTTTGAAATTTGTTGGACAAATTTCAATTTTTTTTCGTTAATTTTTATTTTCAATGTACTTAGTGATGTTTGGAATTAGCGGTAATGTATATTTCTAGTCGTAGATCGCTTCGGCAGTGAGTCGCGGCCTTATTGTCATGGCTAACGAACGGCTGCATTTGGAAAATCTTAGCCACTGTTTATTTTTCAAAAGTTTTTAAAGTTTCGTTTTAATTACGGTCCAGTAACTTGTCTACACCTTTGCTAATTAATATAGTTCATTCCAAAGATTTGCAAAGGACCAATCTCAATCCATTTGATGTTTACTTTTCAGTAGTCTACTCCAGAGTTGGAACCGGACGGAAATTTTTAGGACTGGGGCCGGTAGTTGGTCGCAACAGCCAATAACGTCCAACCGGTTTTGGCCGGTTAATTATGTTAGCATTGTATATTTCATCTATGTAAGTACATATATATATATATATATAATATATATAATATATATATATATATATATATATATATGCATACATACATGTTCATCTGTTTATATATGTATGTTTATGTATATATACATATATCTATATAATCTGGTTTAATCTAGAATATTTCACATGATAATATTGCTGATATTGCATAAGCCAAATTTCAAGCTATTATAACTATATATATCTAGCAAACCCCAATTTTGATAGGTTCTATGTGTCAATTCTTTGCATAAATTTAATCAATTTCTAATTTTTCAGTGAATATAAATTGTGAATGTTTTAGTTTGTTTAGTTAGTTTATTTTTGCATTATAGCTAAAATATATTAAAATATATACATTTAACCTCACCTTGTATTGAATAATATATATGTAAGTAAGCTAATAATCATATTTAGAATTTTCCGCCAAACAATTACTCCTCTAGTAGGATGTGTCAAACTTCTCAACTTAAATTTGCGTTTGAATGCGCTTGCAACCGAAAATCTTTCCGATGTATTTTGAAACTTCCTTCCAATATGAGAAAAATACAAGGGTTCGGGTTCAAGCTTCTTTATTTTTATGAGGTTTCTGAAATTTTTAAATATTCATCCAGCAGATTAAGTTTTCTTTATTATTAAGAACTCCTGTTAATATAATTACTAGTTAGTTCCATAAAAAACAAACAAAATTGCAATCAAAAACATATTAACTCAATTTATAACCAAGTTAATGAGACATTCCAAAGAAATAAGTTTAAGTAATATTCTAATGCAATATTGTAACCTACTGAAATAATAAAATTTTCGTAACCTTTAGATTTTCATAGGATTTTTTCCAAACCAAGCAAAATGTTCCCTGCCTATCAGATAAAACAAGAAATATTTTTTCAATTTTAGAGGTAATTTTACCGGCCTTTCTTGAAATTTCCAAACGGCTGCAGGCCGGTAGCCGGTTCCATTTCTGGTCTACTCTCAATAATTATTGAGAATTTTTTAGTGGCTCACGGCTTGCTTCTTCAGTCTCACGGGCTACTGCCGGTCACGCCTTTAGGAACATTGCCTTCTACACAAACCCTGGTATACTAAACGCCGCTGACAATTTTCCGTATTCTACAAAGCGCCAAGGTTTTATTGATCAGCTCAAAGTTTGTGAGAGACAATGTGTAATGTTGTTAACATACATATGGAATTAGGAAACAAACAAATTTGGCGCAATGACAGCGTTTAAATAACGAATTATAGATTAATTCAGCTTACAACTGTTGTACCCGAATCAAACTTCTTGCCCTTGACATCAGAGTTGTAATTTGTTCGCTTTGTTACCCATGCGCAACTCAGCCCACAATTTTCACAAATATTACTGTTGGTTTTGGAACCATTATCATCAAAGCCACTAAGATAAAGGTAGACATTTTCAAGATTTCTAAATCAACTCAAATCAATTTAATATCCATATCAAATCACATCAAATCAATAGATTTGATATCAACACGTTGAAATCAATTAAAATTAATATCAACGACAACCCTGCAAAGCGTCGCGTATGCTCTGATTACCATATACATTTCCTATCTTCAAAAATATTATATGGGTATTTTCAAAGAACTGTTATTTTCTTATATTTTTGTATTTTTACATAAATTATCTAATATTTCCAAATTTATTTCTTTATCAATAACAATTCTGAAATATTTGTTATTGCTGTGTAACCGATTACCCATATTCGACCAATAGTACAGTTTGAGTGTTAGAATTTTTAATATTTTCCACTGATCTAAGTTTGGACATTATAACCTTGGAACCAAAATTGATGATCAGATGAAAATTTACCGAGCTATGGCTTTCCAAAGTAGTCCTACTCGACCAAAAAATGCCAAACTTTGGAGATTTTTCGATTCCGCACCATTCAATATTAGAGCTAGGGCTTTTCGACTTTAAGATGAAACGTGCGTCTCGTGTTGCGCTTTCGAAAGGTTACAGTCTGCCAAATTCCGTCCATTATTAAAACTTGAGGAATAAACCGAGAAATGCCTACTTTGCTATTTTAATAATTTTAACCAATTTTACTGATTTAAAGCATTATCTTGCTAAATGTTTGGTACTAAGCGCGATGATTGAAGCTTATTTTTGAATCGCATTAGAATTACATAGTCTACAAATTTTGAAGAGGATATCCCACGAAGTTCTTGACATATTAGATGAAGTTCATATGTGCAGGGGTTAAAAACTCTCGCATTGCCCAAGTTTATAATTTAATAGTTTCTTCAATTATTAGCGTATTTCAGTTCTGTTTTCTTTGTTTGAAATGATGTTTGAATGTTAAATTTTGACATGTACTAGCTGAACAATAAATTTTAATCTAATATATATTACTAATTTTATTGGAATTTTACCAAATAATAGTACATTATTTCAACATTATTAAAATTCAATCTAAATACACACCGTAGGTCCTAAGTAAACCCACACCATAGATACTGGATTATTCATTAAGGGTCATTTTCAATTAATCACGTGATGTACTACAGTGTTTGCATCTTCTCTTTAAACGCCACTCTAATATAAAATACTATGTGAATTATATTTGTTTGATTATATCTAAATTTATAATTGGATGAAAGTCAAACATCTCCAACACAGAAATTGCTGCTGTAAATCGTTTATTCAAACACGGAGACATGTCCTATAGTCAAGAAATCCTCAAAAAGTGTGTTTGAGCTTAGGCTCTATTACCAAAATTAATCAAAGTAATCGCAACGTGGTGTCAAAAAACCATTTCGTCGAAAACGAAAGCACCGCCAAAAGAAACAACTTGCTTTTTATATCCTTAGTTGCTGTACCTCTGGCATATTGTAAAAGGGCTATCTGAGATTATGCTTGATTATGGAACAACTATATCTTTTAAGACTGTGTAAAGAATGTTGAATAATGCTAGTGCAAAATGAATAAAACCATGGAAAGTAGCAAAATTTGCATCTACTATGAAGAAAAAGCGCTCACAACCATTTGTCGTCCAATGAGTGGAAAAGGCAGTCTGGTTTGATTAAAGTACGTTTGAGTATCATTCAGCAAGTAAAGTGAAAGTTTGGGTGTCAAATCACCCCATCACTAATAAAGCAGATAAGAAAATTTCCAAAAAAGTATTGAATTGAAGTATATCAAGCTAAGGAACATGTATGTTTTATGTTTAATGGCATCATGAATTCTGCGAAATAACTTGTGGTGTCGAAAAACAAGGTTCAAATGGCGAGTGGTATCAACATCATACATGTATTTTCATGCAAAATTGATTGAGAAAAGGAAGCTATTCCACTGCTACAATGGGCAGCAAATTGTGCGGAAGCATATTCTCCCTCAATATTTTGATGTATGTCCGACTATCCATGTTTCCATAAACTTTGACTACTTTTCGCTGAGAAGAGTATTTGATATACCCCCTTATCATGATACTACCTCTTCCAAAATTCACTGCTTCCAGAGTGTATTTGGGGTGCTCTCTTAGAGCACTCCGAGGTCCTCGTACATGAGTTCTTCTTCGCCCATATAATTCTATTTTTGACTCTTCCGTATAAACGATTTTCTTAGAATCACCACTTTCCATAGCAAGAAAACCACGACACCATTTTACTCTGGCACTTCGCTGCATCTCTGACAACTTGGGGCATTTAGCTGCAACTCTGCCAAGCAGACCAGCATTGTTGAGGATTCTACGGATAGCCCGATTGCTGACGTTATTGCCTTGGGTCCAATTCTGCCGAAGCTCAGTGGATGTAAGCATGGTGTTGGCTTTCGACATGTGAATCAAAATGCGTTTAGAGAAATATGCAACCTTTGACGGACGCCCTGGGCTCTATTTAGACTGAGTATTGCCAACTACTTTAAAATGATTGACCATATCGCGAACAGTTGACTTTGGTCGTTCCACTTCTTTCGAAATCTGTCCAACTGACATACCAGCAAAATGCTTTGAAATAATTAGCTTGCGTATAGCTTTTGGGGTTGTTGGTCCAGGCATTACTGAACTAAATGACTTATCAAAGACAATACTGATTTGTTGAAATCAGTGAAAATGTGCACAAACAAATTTGTCAGAGGAAATATGATATTATATGATATTCAACTTTGTGTGCGAACTTTTTTGTCCAAGAGTATACACCTGTTGAAAACAAAAACATCCTAGAATATGCATAGTGCTATTTACATTTTATTGTTCATTTGAAAAAACAATTAGGTGTGTGACTTATCTGTTGTAGCAAAAATATTGACATTCCGTAATATCAGTTTCTAGAAGCATCATGATATTATTTTCATACCAACTATGCGAACCTTTATGGCCACCATTGTAATTGTTGACACTATAAGTGTTAAGGCTGCATTTTGCATCTAATTTTTTATGTTGTTTAGGAAACAATGAAAAGTAATATATTATAGAATTCTTAAGGTTTTCGAAATAAATTGTGAAGAACTGAATATATGTAGTTGTATCCCAAAAAAAGAATATCGGATTGGGTAAAACATATTCTTATATCTGAATTTAATAGAAAATCCTCTTAATTTAAGAAATCGCTTACTAAGGTTTGACGTTCTCAGCGTTCAAGGGTTTTAAAATTACATCCTCAAGCTCTGGTAGTTTTTTATATTTGCATTTTTCATGCATCTTTGAATAATATTATGGCAGTCAACAAGCAAATAGTGAATCAACGATTTAGCAGGCTAAATGACAGTTGGTTTTTAAAATAGCCTCAATATCTCTTGACAGCTTTTTTACCTTAAAAATAGCAAAGACCGGCACAATAAAAAAGTATTCTCCGTTCACAATTCATCAAAAAGTGAGAAGTCCAGAGAACGTGTGATTCTAACAAATTTCCAACTGTTTTTCGTCAAAAATTGACTTGAGAAATCCACATTTTCAGTGGCTCTATTCTGTTGTTTGTAAACACACGTTTTATTCTAGCGAGAACGCTTTGTGATATAAATGTTAACAAATCTCAACTTCCCACTTATATACATTCTCCAAGCATATAGGAGACTGTTACATGCATGTAAAATCCCATAGTGATGCATGCAAATGTTCACAATTTAATTGCCTGTAGTGTTAAAATCGCTCTTCTAAACGAGCTTGATTCAATTTGATTGACAAAATACACTTTAATGTTCCATCATAAAACAAAGTTTTTTTCCAAATTAACAGTGTTTTTTTGACGAAAGGAAGTGAGTTAGAAAACCTAAATTCCTATCACCATGCTCAATCCCTCTTGCCAAATAGATGGTATGGAAACAACTTTTTCCATTCATAATTTGCCATAAAATGTAGATAACTTCAATGAAAGTAGCAGTTGCAACGGCAATGCTATTTTAACAGAAATAACTAAATTTTGATAATTTAAAATCCGCAAAACTAAATCCAAACTTTGTTTTTTTGTGTCTGGATTTAAAGCAAAGGAAGTTAACTGTTGTGCTTTTTTAAATGACCTTTGGTAGATAACTCACTCTTAAACAACATTTAGAGCTACCTACCCATCATGAGATTTGTCTTCAAACACAATATTTGCAACATCGATTTGAAAGTTGAATTTTGGCAATGTGAACTTGTTAAACTTTTCCATGGATTTCTAACAGTTTTATGATATACAACGTCGTAAAATAGCAAGTGTCATTTCAATTAGGAATATGAATAGCCATGAGTCGTTCACATTTAACCTCCTTTAGCAAAATACTATAAATGGAAATATTGATGCGAGCATTATCACAAACTAATGAACGTACATTGATGCCTAGGCTGGGGATTTTCTGTAGAAGTTAATTTAAAGTATTGAATTAATTGTGGAGAAGCTTTTGTTATCGGCAAAAATGTCCAAACAATATGAAAAGACGACTCCAAACTCGCAAGCATAAACCAGTAAACAGTATTGTAGAGACTTTCTAAAGTTATTTCATTACCATCGTAAGAGACTTCTTCATCAAAGATTAATGAAAATTCGCGTTCCTTTGTTGAATGATCTTTGATTCCATCTCAACATTTACTTCTCCGTTGATTAGTTTGAAATTATTTTATAGGTTTAACGAGAAATACATTTTAAAACTACCGCAGATCGTAAATGTCTTGAAGTATAAGTCTGTTTCATCATAAAACAATGTTTTGCAAAATCCTTAATTAATGGGTATATGCTGATTCACTTCAGAAGTCAGATTTTTTATTTATGTAATTAATCAATTCATTGAGCTGTGAAATTAGTGATATTCTCAAACCTTTCGGTCTTAATAGCCAAGATGACAGTGACAACAGATAACCATGAATATAGAGCGTTATATCATTTGTAGAAATCCAAATACGAGTGGTTTTTCCAAAAGTAACGAGAATTTATCTCGAACTTTTAAGTGAATAATCCAAATGACTTGAAACCTCGGCCATCGTATGATTACAACTAGAGCTACATGTGGTGCAAGTTTCACCTTGATTGAGACATTTACCCTGGAGTTGTATACAATTAAAGATTCTTAAAATTTAAAACAAAATACGATTTAGAAAAAGGCAATTTTATTGAGAACTAAACGACAAAAACAAACAAATCGAAGTTATTCAACCGAGTTTTCGTCGATACTTTGTGCACGCTCCACATATTCACCTTTCAATTTGACACATTTTCCATTGCGCTGCAAGAGTTTGTTGAATCCTTCTTCCCAAAAGGTCGAAGGCGGTGCACGAAGCGATGAGTTGGATGCCGCGATGACTTCGTCACGGCTGCTGAAGCGCGGCCACGCATAGGCTGCTTCATAGTTCCGAACAGATGAAAGCATTTGCGAGGTCCGGTGAATATAGAGGATGGTTATGGAGGCGAAAACCAAGCTCGTATACATTGTTGATGGTTACAAAGGCGGCATGAGAGCGGGCGTTGTGCTACAAAATGAATGGTATATCTCGCATAATGCGGTGTTTTGGAGAAAAACCTCCCGAAGACGTTCGAGTTCTCGTTGGATATAGTCAGCGTTGATAGTGGTCCAAGAAATATTGTCTAACAAATCCATTATCGCTTTCAAATTTCCAATTAGAATGCTTAACCGAATTTCTAATGAGGCGCTATTATCCTCTAATCTGAGTCTGAAAACAATATTATATCTAAATTAAGAAATCATTCTACATTGATTATACAAAATTATCCGCAAAGATGAATACTATAAACGGGGTTATTAATACTTTTATTCATCTAATTACCGAATTACTCATCACTTTGAAAATATTTTTCGCCTCATAATGTTCGTGCCATTTTACGTGTGTTTATTAGTAGGCTGTGATGTGACGTGTCCCATGTAATATCCAAGAAAGCTATTATCTGCAACATTGTCGTTGCTGCAAACAATCTAACATGAAAGCGCAAACATGTGGAAACCATTCTCAAGAGCAAACTTGAAAAAACATCGAGTGCAACATAGAATCTGGCAGGAAAAGTTGTAAATTTAAGACGTTTATCTGTTTATTGACACGATCCATAAATGCTAAATCGCACAAGTAATTTTCATATTCTCAGTCAGAAAACACTTCAAATGTGTAACAGTGGTTCCTGATGCATTGCAACCGTTTGCTGTATGACTAATTTTCGAATCGTTTGGTGGGCGCACAAAATTCTTTAGCCGTCCGCAGATTTGTCACCTTTGGTCTAGGACATCAAGGAAAAATTCATTTGAATGGCACACAATGTTAACTAACATTGGACTATGTATACCATGCTCCTCGACATAAAATATTCACCATAAAATGTTAATAAATTAGACCTATATAACATTTAATGAAGACCTAACGACTTCAATAGATGAAATAGTTATCTTCTTACGAAAATTAGATTGGGATCCGCATTAATTTTTCAAAAAAAAACAATTGATAATGTGTTTAATCAATAAAATAGAGGAAAATTTATTGTCCGAGAACATGTATTTGAAATTACCTTACATCAAAAGAAATTTGGAATACCTCAAAGAAAAATGTAGTTTTGAAATTGAAAGCATTTAGTTTAAAAATTATACCAACACTAACATCTATTAAAACATCAGCCATTTTCATGTATAAATACGTACTTCTATTGTATTTAATATAATCATGAATATGCCAATATTGGTGTTATGATTGGTCTAAGTTGGTTAAACTAAATTGCATTATGATGTAAGCATTAAAGAACTTCAAAATTATAATGAAGAAAATGTACAAAATTAAGAGAAGCAATTCTCGGAAAAAAACGTTTTTAATATTGTTCAGACTAAAGAATAATTTAGATTTGTATAACCAATATATTTTGAATAATGAATTTTGTATAAACATATGCTTAGATAACATTGGCAGTTATTTGGCATTTAACCGTGAATATCATTTTCTTAGCATTCCTAGCGTAGCTAAATAAGTTACCTATTTGTCTTTCTAACTGCATAACACGTTCAATTTTCACCAATGACAAATTTCTCAATATTTTTGGGCATTCTGTTTACATAGGTTATTGTGTTCACACTGTATATATGTATGTATAGATATATTTCACGAACTTTAAAAATCTGATTTAAGTTTAAAAAATAAAAAAATCGTATTTTTTTATTTAAATCGGATTTTTTTTTGATTTAAAACGGATTTTTTATCTAAACTTCAATTTTACTCAGACAATCTTACAAGGTAGTAAATATTAGAAATGCTTTTGATACTACTATTTTTAAAATACAGTAATTTAATCAATTTTAAATAATTTGAAGATAAAAAAAGTGAAAAACAAATTCAGAGCTTGCCAATACATTCCAATATGAGAGCAATGACTTCAAAACAATTATAATACACTACTTGTATCTCTTTTAGTATGCTTGATTTAAATCAATATTTGAATTTATAACGTGCTTTGATTTAAATCGTGGGATTTAAGTCGACCAACACTGACTTTAAAACACTAAAAAACGTACTGAACTCAAAAGGTGACTCTTATATCATAGTACCCAGCGCGAGTTGTTAGTTCTGATTTATTCATTAGATATCTCTCACGCATTCCCATTAAAATTCTTCATCAAAAATAGCAAAGAAAATTAGGGGTGTTTTCTTACTAGTGGACGTTTTGAATTAAGTTATGTGAAATTTTGCTTAGAACTATGCCTGTTGTTGGTTATTTTTGTCTTAAACTACAAGAAAAAACTATCTTGATATTTTAATTAATAACTTGGCAAAATAAAGTTTACCTCTTGTTTACTTTTTTTAAGAGAATGCATATTTAATTCTGATATAACACGTGTTCTGATCTCTAGTGATTTAATTGGTAATTGATCCAAATGAGAAATAATAATTATTTTTGAACAATTACCTTTTTGTTTAAACGTAATTATTGTTTCTATATTCTTGTAGAAAGCATCAACTAATATTAATATAGTTTCATTAGTAACTTCAACAATATATTTTTGACATAGATATGATATCTCTGGATGTACAATATTTTTCTTTGAAATGATAACCCTACTTACTGGTAATCCTACAGCTGTCAACATGTTAGAAAACAACCCAGCATCACTCCACCATTCTTCTATTATCATATATTCTCTTTCTATATTTCACTTAATTAACTTTATATCATCATCAGAGAACATAAATGAATTGTCTTTGATATTTGGAAGTAAGGCATCAGTACATTCTTCTAAATGCTTTATTAGTTTTAGCACATCCAGTGGTGAATATATACTTTTAACAACACTAATTTTCATAAGATAATTTCTTGCCATTGATGTTAAAAGTAATATCTTATTTTCAAAATAAAGGATAGTGTCCCAATTGACAAGAAGTGATATAACCATCAAATAATAGTTATCAAATCCATGTTTATTCAAAAATTTAAGTTTAAAGTGGTTGTACTTAAACATATATTTAGAAAAGTTTAGAAATCTATTTGGATAATACTCAGTTGGTGGTTCTGTTGTATGCGATAAAAAGACAATCCAACAGACTAAAATATCTATTAGTAGTTTATCAAACATAGATGACTTTGTAGACAATGATATCGTCAAAAAACTAGATAAAATTGCACTAGAAAAATCCTTACAAGTAGTCAATATTAGAAGCAAAGAAGAAATTCTATTTAATCAGTTAATCAAATTATCAGTACTCATTACAGAAAGCTGGCACATGGGTGTATCAGTAGCTAACAGTGACCAGGCTGAATGACTTTTAATTGTAAGAGTTGTATCCAAATCCATGCTCAACATGTTGATTCCTGCTATCAATTTATTTAGATCATGTTGAGGACTACCATTTAGATTGATATTGTAAATGAGAAAAATTTCACCAGAGTAGAAGTTAGATATTAGAGGTTTTTTTGGTTACTTGGTCATAACATCCAATTTTTAATGAGTCTAAGTTTTTTGAAACTATATTTCTAAAAGTTTTAAGGATGATAGTGGCAGTCGAAGCAAATAGATGATGATACTTATTCAAGCTTCTAATTATATCTAGAACACTACAAGAGTCATTAGATTCCATATCCATAGTTAACAAATCTATTTCCCCTGGACTGTGATACTGTTCAAAATTTTCCCAAAAGTAATGTGTTCCAATATCAGTAGATTCATAAATCCAATTACTCAGATTCCTAACTAATTTGTAAGTATTATGTTCACAAATTTACGATGTTGGTATATAAGAGTCAAGAAATACGTCAGGGAATTCACTGGGTATATACAATGTGTTGAAGTACCCTGATTTTATTTCTGGATTTAAATGGAACATTAGATCAAGTACTCTTCCAGTTCCATCAACTAAAGCCACAACATGATGAAAATTAGTCAAATGTAAGAATCTAAGTATTTGAAAATTCCTAAATTTAGCAGTGGTTGTATATCCAATTGTTCTATACAAGTAATAATTAAAATACAAATCGTTTTCTACATTGGAATCAAAATAAAGTGAAGCATCTTTGGGGTGTTCATAAAAATATGGCGGATTTGAAAGCTTTGAGTAAAAACAGTAAATTCAGAATCATCAATTGGTGGTAAAGATAAGACACCTTCTTTGATTAATCTAATACTGGGATAAGATATAGTTATAGCACTAGATATTAGTTGGCTAGTAACTAAATTTGTTCTACCCGTACCCCTTATGAATTTGTTCAGTCTGTCATATAAATTAAAAGTAATGCTGAGATCATGCCATTTACTACAGTCTGTAACAAAAAATGAGATACTTAGTAAGTACTATGCATTCAACATGTATACAATAAGAAATAACGAGATCAAGAATGACCTTAATACAGTAATAAAAAATGTCCGAAATTCATTGGCATGTTGTCCGAATTTCATTGGTAACTTNGGCTATAAAATCTCTTCTAAATAAAGGGGGAGGATATTCAGCCAGTTTTGTCATGAGGTCTATGAATGGTTTGTGAAAATCAGTCTGTCATATAAATTAAAAGTAATGCTGAGATCATGCCATTTACTACAGTCTGTAACAAAAAATGAGATACTTAGTAAGTACTATGCATTCAACATGTATACAATAAGAAATAACGAGATCAAGAATGACCTTAATACAGTAATAAAAAATGTCCGAAATTCATTGGCATGTTGTCCGAATTTCATTGGTAACTTGTCCGAAATTCAATGTCACATTTCCGAAATTCAATGTCACATTTCCGAAATTCATTGGCACATAGTCCGAAATTCATCGGTAAAAGGTGTAGTTGTCTAACCATTTGTCCTTTACATCGTGATATTTTTCTATCACTCTCAACAAATTTTATCAATGCTGCTGATCTATCAAATCGGCCTATGATTGTTTCTATTATACCATAATTGCTTGATCTTTATATTTCACTAGCAATTCTTGGAACTAGAGGTGTCATAACCCATAAGTCTGATATCAATTCGTCTATATTTCAGTTCACTTTCAGGAATTTTTTAATTTCTCTTTTTATATAACCCTCACCTCCTGACAGGAAGTTGATGTTTGCTGAGTATGGCATTAGAAACAAAGGAGGCCTCTTGTTTACAGGTGAACCATATGTTCTGGACTTGTAATAATAATATCCCGGCCCGAACATGGGTTGTTAAATATTTAACAGGTCATAGCCAGGGTTGGTATGTTTTAAACAAGACCTGTTAAAAATACACTTCTTTGCCAACCCTGGTCATAACACAATCCAAAGTCTTGCCACACCTCACTATGAAAATATTTCAGAGGGTGTTTCCACATTAGCAGTTTCTTCATGCATTGAAATGTTATTTGTAAAGAGCAATTTAAACAACTAACTTGGTTGGCTTTTCAGCTGCCGTGAGAATAAGTGTTTATGTAATTGTTTTCATTTATAATGTATTTCGAAATAATGCAACGAAAAGGTTGTGCTCCAATTTGATAATCGATCCAAGGATTGTTATGATAAAATATCAGGTATCAATATGAAGTAGTTCCTTGTCATTTCAAGCCAAGCATTGCTAAATAATTATAAATTGTTCGCAGTTTGCCCTAAATTTCGAAAGTGAATAATGTTCTAAGGTAAAGACTAAAAGTGTGTGTATATTTGGATAAAATTTTCGATAAAACTCCAACATTTGTGTTGTACTGTTATAATCATGCACTTGCTTGCTAACATTAGATGGCGCAGCGAATGACATTCGATAGTCGTTTGATGTGAACTTAGGAACGACAGTGTGGTAAAAGAGTTTGTGATATTTCATCATTGGGTTGGTTAGTCTTACATATATTTTACAATAATTTTAAATTTGTTTTAATTTCAGGACCCAGCTTCCAACTACAAATGTTACCTTCAATATGTCCACGTACATTGATTGAACCTGAATGTTATGTTAGGCCCAATGATTTAAAATTTAAACGAAACCAAGCATTATTAAATTTTTTCTGTTAATCGAATATCAAATGTATCATACTTCTATAATTTTTTTAATTTCTTCTATTTCAATTCCATTACTATTAGTATTTTAGATCAGTGATTACTCGTTTTCATATTTATGAAATTATAATAATTACCGCTTCTTTGAACACTTTACATGCAAGTAGCAACTTTGATGAAGTCCTGCACAGAACTCATTTGAAATGAGGATCTACTTTGAATTATTTTTGCATTACATTAGTGATAACTGTAGTTCAAATTAGATTTAAATATATTCATTTCTTCTAGAGATCCTTTAAATGTGATAGCGAAAGTAACATGTTGCTCGGGGCTGCTTTGAACTCATGTATATGAGCATTAAATATATAGTCGATTTCTTGATAATGGCACACTGAGTGTTGCAAAATTCAAAACATGTTCATAAATCATAATAAATGACACAAATGGCAAATACAGCCATCTGTCCAGTTAATTTTGAGTGCATTCTTCATGGTACTAGTTTTCGCATTTTATGCATCAAATTCAGTTATTTAAGAAAAATTTGGAATTCAACGCAAATTATCCTTCAGCAGTGCATAGTGTTTTTCGCTTTGTCTTTTATATGCCTTGTCTTTGTATTTTCACTTTGTCTGCTGGTAGTTGAAATTGGCGGAGTTGACGAGGCGCTGTCTGTATTTAATGTAGATAGGAGTGATGACGCAATTTCTGAGAACCTGACATGTATAAAGTTTAGCAAAATTATGTTTTATGGCACTGTGATATTTTGGAGTGGTATAGGTACTAAAACTATAAATGAGCCAGACTTGATTGGAAAGAAAAGAAGAAATTCTTTAGGCAACAATGAGTTTCATTAACAATTAAATTTCAATAGTTTTACAAATTTATTATCGTTTCAGATTGAAATCCGATGTACTTAGAGGCTAATTTGAATGCGTTCAACGTAGTTTAATGCTGTGTTCTACACTACTACCACTTTCCACTTATATAATCCAAACTCCTTCTAGTACCTCTTGTGCTTCTTACTCTATGCTGCTAGATCTTCATCTACAACTGTAACTACCACAATCTCTATTCTTTTGTCAACTTTCTATGCTTGGCATTCGTGTCTTTCTCCTTGATTTCAATATTTCTGAAATATCTATCACTCTTACAGCTCTTTCCTTTCTCACAACTACGTCCAGCATCTTTGCTTTAATGACGTTGCTATATTCCATAAGCTTATTACCTTTTCCTTCGCTATTAATCCCTATAAGTTATGCTTGTCATTAATCTTCTGCTTTCAATCCCTACTCAGCCTCCAGTGTACCATACGTCCAACTTTGTCATTCCTGAGCTTGCAATCTGTGTCAACCTCTGTTACTTATTTTATTTAATTTTTACTATTTCAAATGTTGCATTTTATGTAGAGTCACTATCAATAGGTTATCATTCTGAAATCCGATATACTATGAGACACAAGTTTAGTGATTATGCACTTCAAGAAAGATTTAGGGAATGCGGCATTTTATAAAGTAATTATTTAATCGAAAACCATTTATGGCTTGTATCGACTATACAGGTGCGGTTTTAGGGAGGGAAGGGCCCCGGTGTTACTGCCCCCCCCCCTTTAAAGGTTCTTCAAATTTTGCAAAATTGGCTTTTCTATAAACATATAAATATTTTGGATGTTGATGTTCACAAGTGTGTATAAAATCATATAA
>CABFPE010000400.1:399578-414803 GCA_900660155.1 Hofstenia miamia | reverse complement strand
ATATATATATATATAGCGATTCGTATACTTAAATATTTATTCATGGCAATTTGTACAATTTCAAAAATACTGGTGTTTGAGGCAGAAGAAATTATACATGAGATTGGTACCTTTTTTCACATGTCAGTGAAAAATAATCAAATCTATTAAATGTTTGCTTTTTAACATTGTTCTATTGAATTTCACTAGTATTCTGTATCCATGTACAGCATGATGAGAGACGATCCCCGTTTTCAAAAACTATCTAAGCATTTTATGAAATTTCGTATCTTTTATGTGAATATTGTAATAAAGAATACATTTTTAGTGGTTTTCATTAAAAAAAAGTTTTTTGAAAAATATTTTTACTCTCCCTTGAATAACAGGCGTCTGAAAAAACTAGCTCTCATGTGTATTTATTTATGCAGAACCTCATAAAAAGTGTTTGTTAATAATTATATATCAATATATGCACTTTGGAGTAATTAAATTAGCTTTATTTACTTTTAAAACCATGAACTGAAGCATTTATTGCAAAGCCATGTATAATGAATAAAATGCCATATGTAAACAGCAATTTACAGATTATGTATTTCTAATCAAGGCACTGTTGACATCATTGGAGCACTAGGCTATTGTTGTAAACATCAAAAAGTATTAGCGCCAAATTACTAAATTCAATACCTAAGAAAAATAAACTTATGCGAACAAATTAGCATTTTATATACGCAAGTATGTCGAAATGAGTGTTGTTCTAAATAATGTATAAATCCTACACATCATCATGCAATCACATACACTCTAGCAAACTTTAAAGCGTTATAATAGAATTTGAGAAGCTATTTGCTGCATATTCACAAATCTTAGCTACACTACTTATAGAACTAGACTCTGAACTCTAGTTTCTACCCTACTTTCCTGTCATTTAGATCAAACAACTGTAGTTCCAACGCTGAATCTCATGTGAGCAGAGCTCAAGCTCAGATTGCCTCACTGCAGTCGATGGGCAAGACTACTCGCATGAACAATCGTCCCCGACATGGAAATCGTGAGTACGTGGTACAGCGATCATTAATGCAAACTCCATGTACCTACATTGCTGATGATGCCGCGCGTAAAGTTATCAACGTTTCACATCAACGGTCGGCGCATAGTCATTCAAATCAGGACACAACTTCTACCTCCAAGAGTAGGCAATTGTGATTGAATTTACAAACTTAATACCACCATATATCAATTTTGTAATGTGTGACAGCTATGGCGTTGAAGACCTTATAACTAGTTCAAGGCCTACTTTTTTTAAATTTTGTTTTTGAATGTATGTTTTAAATTTTATTTTTTCAAATCCTTCTCTTTGAACTTTTCCTCGCTTTTCAATTAATTAAGTTGATTTCTCAATATGAAATTTTAGCGCAAGATATGGTATACGTTCAGTCTGCACCACTTTCTACAGGACAAACTGTCACGATGAAAGTTCCTTCGAGAGTTTTCAATAATGTTGAGCAGCCAACAAACCTCAACCTCTCCACGATCCTTGAGCTTTCGCTTCCTGACTCTGAACATTTTGAAGACCTTTTTCACAGTGACAGGTAATTGTAAACAATTTTATAGGCTTTAAAATAATTTTGTATATAATTGAAAATCAATATGATTTTACAATGACTTTGGCATGTTTAAAACAGAATTTTTTAAATGTTTTTGCAATGTTTTTTAAATTTTTTTTTCAAATACGTATAGAATTTTATGCCAAATTTTGTAGAAATATTTTTGTTTTTGTTAATTCGTACATTTATAACCTAACTTCTGCTGAAAAATTAGCAAAGATTTTGTTTTGTTTATTTACGCTATAATATCATTCAATATTTTCTACTATATGTATTTTCAGGAAAATGTTAGAAACTTGAAGTAGAGCAAAAAAACCGTGTTTTAAACGTTGATGAATATGTTTTCAATAGTGATGTGCGGGTCTCCGATTTTTCCGGCCCACTCTTGCTGTACAACACGGAACCCGCCCGTTAAAGTTTTAGACCGCCCGATCGTGATTTCATTTTGGTACCCGTAAATTACTCCAGATCTAATAAAAACATTACTATCAGCTGTTCAATTTATCTGTAGTAGATTTGAGATATAGTAGAGTTGTGATTTGCGATATAGCAAACAGAATTGTAAACAGAGATTTTGTGTTTTGAGATATAGTAAATAGAATAGGCTTACAATACTTTTAGCCCGCGGGCATCGGGCCGGCCCGCACACCACTAGTTTTAAATGTTTAAAACGTTTTTTGGAAAATACATTTTTTTTGCTAACACTGGACATTGATGTATATACATGAGTTAACATTTTAATTTTGCAGTGGTGCTTTGATTATTTTCAAAATTTTCTCCGAAATAAACGTTTAGAAGGCATTACTGCGCGAGTTGGATAATTTAACCAAAGTCTAATATTGGTCATTACATGTGTCCAATTTTTAACAACGAATTGTATTCTAACATAGTTATTACAGACTAACGTGCTAGGTTCAAATGAGCTTGCTTAATTTAAACGACCTCTATATGAAGTCCTATCGTAATCCAACAATTGTGCGCATTTGAATCGATTACTCGAATGCAATTATTCTAGTTAGTAGATTTATCGCTCAATATTTTTAGACTTATTCAATGTTGTCCTAACAGTTCAACTTGCAATCAATGCCTTTTTTATTATTCTGTTATATATCTTTTTATCTGACCATTTTCTGAGAAGTTTATCCTATTTGCATATTCTAAATTTTGGCTTCATATTGTTAAGCTTAAACGTATTTTCCTTTACTACCGTTCTCATATAGTATCGCTGCTGCAATGCACTGCGCCGACATTACGGTGTGCGGAGAGGATAACTCAACACTGGAAGCCCTGGAACCTTCGACATCTTTTTCATTAATAACCGCAGACGGTGATTTCATGTTTAACGAGCAATCCACTGATAAGACCAAGGACATTGCGCTGTTTGACTCCGCGAAGTTACTCGCCATGTCAAAGCGGTCTACGCAATCACCAATGCAGCTATCCGAGCTACTCAACACGCCTCAGCATGTGTCGTCAGCTCTGATTGGTGAAAATTCCACGGACTCTTTCATTACATCGAAACAGATTGATAGTCAGGTAATCATCGCGTCCTTGTCCTATAAATAATTTACCACACTCATCAAAAAATGGGCATTAACACATTAACAACCGCTCTGAGAAAAATTGATAGTCAAGTCGGCTAAAAAGTATAAATTGGTCAATATATCATCTGTATATTTAAGAAAAATGTTGTTTTATCAGAGATATCTTGAATGTTTTCTAGAGTCTAGAGGGACATTGGTTGAAAGTGGTAGCTGTAAAAGTAAACTTAAGTAGTTACATGTATAATGAAATTGAAATATGTATTTATTTTGCTTTGGTTATAAATATAATGTTCAAGGACATGTACTTTTAATTCAATGAAAATGCACCTAGTATGCTCCAAAACTTTAATGACGTCACAAAGTCAGTTGTGAACGTCTATGAAGAGTGGTACTCTATAAAGCAATAAGGTTGGAGGCGAACTTTGCATTAAACGCACTGCTTTACAGTGTTTTTCGCACGTTGTCAACATTGTCCTTGTGAAGAAGCAAGGATGGGGTGATGCAAACAAATGAAAAATTTTGAAGCATTTTTCTATATTGAATAATCATTGATCTATCATCTCCCGGTCGATATGAGGAAAGAAGGCCTGCATCACGTTTACTGTAAATAACAGTTAATACATTTAAACATCACAGAATGCTTCCACATGACCCAATGCCATTTCTTGGATCACAAGGTAGGGTGATATTTAGTGAAAAATCTGTAGCAAATCAACACCATCCATACCAAAGTTGTAATCTTTAAGACAGATTGTCTGGGCACCATCATATCCTTTGAATTCATCAAAGGACCTTTTCCAGGCCTATTTTACCGTATGATTGCAGTTGTCTTAAAGTTTCAAGAGAAGAGAATATATGGTAAAATAAGTTGGAAATTAAAGACATGGTGTCGTTCTGGAGGAAAAACTATTAAAAGAAGATTGAATACTACACATTCTCCAAGTTGTACACATTTCCACTTACTACACATATGATGTTGACACAATTTACCAATTTTAATTTTGCAATATTGATAAACTTTATTATTATATTATTAAATTCTGTGATGATTTTCACTGTGTCTCTGAATATAATTAAGCTATTAATGTCATCTGCATATTTTGAAAGATTGCTTTTAGGTGCCGAATAAACTCCCCGCTTGTTAATTTTTTTCAACCCCCGGACCTTATTAGGACCCCCGTTTATTATTTTTCATAAATTTATTTTTCACAAAATTTTGCTGTCTTAGTTAGCACATACTATTGTTTTCTAGTTTAATTATATCATTCACGACAACTTGAACCTGCAGCTGGTATAACATTTCAAAGTTGTGATATGCTCTTGGTTTGCTTTGATTTCTGTTAGTTCAGTAATTTGTGGCAGCATATCTCTGGACACCGGTTCCTTCCTATATATACAGACTGATTCTAACCTTGTGCTTGATTTTTTAGTTGAGCTCCTGGTGCGAGTACGCGTTCTGAATTTAGTACAAAAATGACAAGACCGTTTAAACGAGGCGAAAAAGACAAGCATTCACTATAAGAGAAAGCTGCACTGGGAGAGCTATGTAAGAAGTACAAGAAATAATATGATGACAAAAGTGCTGAGTTGAACAAAATGGTTAATTGGAACAACAAGACCAAGAAGCATGCTAATAGACAACCAAACGAAGAATTCTTGGCACGTGCAGTCCGCGAGTTTTATCCAGATTTCAAAAAATTAAAACATACCGATCCACAACTCACAAACGCATTGAAGCTCTGCAAACGTTGTCTCGATAAATCGCTGAAAACCGAAAATGATGTAACGGAACCAGCCATTAAAAAGAAATATCGACAGCCTGGTGGTGGAAGGATAGTAGTAGCTATATCAGTTAGAGAAGCCCTATATGACTGGTTTATAGACCCTTTTTAAAGCACATGCAAAGGTTTTCTACAATCATTGGCCTGAACAACAGTCCGACTAAATTGAAAGTCAGCCCGAGCTTCTTTTTTCAAACAAATGGCTTAATGGATGGATGGCTGAGTATAATGTTAGTCTACGAAAGCCTAATAAACGATATCAAATAAAGCAAGAGGATAGAAAAGAGCGAATTTGAAAATACATAAAAACATTTTCAGAGTTAGAAAGTTTTTTATTGATAATTTTGGTGTTGATCCTCCTATTATCAATAGTAACCAGATGATTCTGCATAGAAATGAAAGTATCACGTAGAAAACCATTAACTTCAAAGTAATGGAAGCATATGTTAAAGAGAACTACTTACTCTCACGTGAACCAATCACAGCGTTTACCCAGATTTCCAGTGATGTCAGTTTTCGTAAAACCAGAGTTTGTATTCAAGGGGAAAGGTAAACGTACTAAACTCAACCCTCCAAAAGGAGTACATTATCACTGGGCTCCAAAAGGGTCCTACCGTCTTGAGGATAGAATGAATCAGCAGGTGACGACGCCCCTGTTGACGAAGGAGATGAATTTTTAGACTGAAGGTCAAGAGATTGAGTTTGAAGAAAAAATATGTCCGATGACGAGGTGGGTGATGACGATAACAAAGCAACAGTTGAAACCACCAAAAAAGAGAGGCAAAATGAAAGTTCTGCAGTTTGTTCACAACCACCATCCGATAAGCCTGCCGAAGTATCCTCCTCATTGATCAAGTTAACTCCACTTTGCGAAAATATGGATTTAAGAAAAGACGCCAAGTTTGTTGACGAACTTGGTACTTTATTACTGCAACATGAACCATCTATTAGAATTAATCCGCAAGTTTCAAGTATTAAGAAGCAATACACATTTGCAAGACGAAAAGTGAAAAAGAGAATTCAAGCAGAGAAATCATCATCAGAGACAGTAGAAACGGACACTGAAAGCGAAAACGAACGAAACATTTTTGAAAGTATGTTTGATTAGAAAAGACTTTCAAGTTTTATTGTATATATACATTTTGTCTAAGTACGCACATTTGTTAAAACCTCTCTTATAGTTGATATTTTTTTGCTAGTTTAAAACATGTCTTAGACGTTGTGTTATATTCAAAAAATGTCGTTTTATCAATTTCTGGGTTAATGGGGGAAATTTTGACATTTTTCGAAATTCGAACGAGCGCCCCCCCCCCTTTCCCGGTTTATTTTGACCCCCGTTTATTAAAAATTAAAAAATTTGTTAACCCCTCCTCTCCCTCGTTTATTCGGTATCTGAGAGTATTATGCTCATTCAAGCATTTCATATCATCGATATACACTGTAAAAATATAGGGCCAAGAAGTGATCCTTGAGGAACTACAAAATCATGTTTTCACTGTTTACTGATTTGATCAGAAGAAACTGAAATTTATATCTTTCAATTGCCAATTCAGTTATACAATAATTGATAGTTTACTTCTGCAGCTATTACAATTGTTAATTGCCATGCACTTGTTCAAACAATTAATATAATTTTCTCTCTATCTTGCACTGTAACATTTCAGTTTCTGGAAAACCTAGTAAATCAAAATACTTCTCTACTTTAATTTTATGGACAAAAACGTCGGCTAATACTTAGGCTTCTTAAATAATGTTGTCATCATTTTATAACGGTCAATGACATTGACACTAACTATGATCAGAACTTCCATTTATGTTATTCTTAAATAAACACCGGCACTTATTATTTACATTATGTAATAAATAAATATCTTCTATTTTCTGTTCTTATCAAATGTATTCCTTTTAGTGTTCAGTTAGTTGGCTTACAGTGTCCCATATTTAATAACTATTTTATTCAGAATTAACAATTGTTTCAAAGTAGATTAATTATATGCATTGAAATTCTTTATTGGCTGAAATAATGTGTGCAGTATAATTCTGTTTGTTACACTATAGTTTAATGGTCATAAAATACCATTATGCATTTGATTTATGTTAATAGTTGCCTTAACTGTTTCATTTTTAGTTGGAATTAATGTTGAACGATCATCCTTTGGAGTATTTAGAAGTTTAAACTTTGTGTTTATTTTTGAATTTCTGTTAAAATTATTTGTATTGTCAAAAATGTAAATTTATGAGAATTGAATTTCAGTGGTTGACTGTAATTGTAAAAGACCTGAAAGGGTTTTTAACTATGCATTATTATGATTAATACCATACTTTACTATAATTCAAATTTCATTAAATTTTTTAATTTAACTCTAAGCATTTTAATAAATATGTGAAAGAAGATTGCTGTAATTAAACTGCATTTTTTCGTACCTATTAGTTGTCAATGGTTCCTTAGCACAATCTAATGTCGTTGCAATGTCTAAAGTTTTTAACCAGTATGCCAAAATTCTTTCTGTTCAAGATGTTCAAATTATCATTCATATTGTGAAGGCTATTGCAATTGAACTTCAAGCAACATTAAGCTTTATAGTTCTTCGACTATGTTCTCAAAATTCGATCACTTTTGTCAAAGTCGTCCAATGAATTTCTCAATGGCATATCCATCAATATACTGCTTTGTACTGTAATTTATTAGTGTTTTAGAAAAATTTTGCACGAAATCTAAATCTAAAAACATTAACAATGAACTCCAATCCTTTATTACATTGTCGATGTTTTCTGTATTGTTGAACACTAATTTTTTAAATAAATTTCAATATGTTATGAACAAGAATTAAATATTCAATAAATTTTCACATACAATTAGAAAACGTTTCTTAATTCAGAATTTTTAAGAGCAAAAGTCAAAACTAGAGCATATTACATCTTATTCGTTATAATTTACTAATATTATTATAATTGCCCAATCTTACCGTAACCATAAGGGATACCCTCACAAAGTGAAGTAGAACAAAGATGTGAAAAACATGTTGGGGGTTACCTAACAAATCCAAAGAAAACATTAATTATTCAAAATTGTAGTTGGTTGCGGTTTCTAGGGCAGAATTTGCTGATACATTTGGAAGAGTATTTTCTCCTGCTAAATACTTAAATCAAGGAATATTAATATGCTTTTGTAAATCATTATTTTTAAGCCTATGATATGCTAAATATTGTGCGAATTACACCATTCAAAAATATAGTAATGTTGTCAAGCATGACTGGTTGCATAAAATTATAAAATTTCTACCCTAAACATGATTTACCTAAGACATGCGGTCGCTTAGGAAAAATTAAAATGGGCGTTTTAAAAATTGTGAGTAATCAAATCACGTGCTCGTTAACTCGCAATTTAAAATACTTGTTAAATGCAAAAATCGGGCTTACAAAGCAGTTAATTAATAGTTAAAAAATATATATTTACGAGAGCAACGTTACAAATGATCAATCTTGGCTTCAAATAAACTACAATAATTAAAACTTGGTTACCAATGAACATTACTCATAATCAATTTAAGGTAAGTGTATTTAAATTTGGACATATTGAAGTAAACTTCCTAAAATACAGATCTTCAGCATAAAAAAACAACGGGTTTATTGAACGTCCTGTAGAGAAGCTATGAAGAGAGTAGAGGAGATGCAACCCTGAGGCTTATGTTAGTCATTTTAAGACCTAGATTCAAAGAAGGGTAAGCATTTAACCATGCACATGCAATTTTTCCTTGATAAGCTGAAAGGCGGTTGTTCTCTTGCGCATCAGAAGCGTCACTGAGACGACGAAGCTCTGCAGCATAAACAACCTTCATCCAGCTTTTTTGTTCAGTTGTAAGGAACGAATATAATATATTACCCTAAACATAAGTGGGACTTCATCAACAATGATTTGAACAGAAGAGTCATATTCAACACCTGCATCTTATTGAAAATAGCAATGGTGGAATATTAACTAAATCAAAGAATATTGCTAATGCATTCAATAATAAATTCATTCAACTGCAAATAATTGGGATCTTCGGTGTCACTTACGCTTGAAAAATTTAACCACAAACCGCCAAAATTCTTTTTCGTTCCGATTTGTCCTTCAAGAAATGTATAATCTAAAAGTTAATAAATCAAGCGGACAGTGATTATGTAATAGTGCGGTATGCTGACGACACGTGTATATACACAATTGATAATCAAATAGAAACATCAATTGGTAACTTAGAAATCAATCTCTTTTAACTGCCAAAATATTTTATTATGCACCATTTAACTGTAAATCCCTCTAAAACAGAAGTCTGTGGAATGTATTACCTTCATAAAGATAATCAATTACACATTTCAAATTTTTCGGGATTCTTCAAATATCTTGGAGTAACAATCGATAATAAATTGAACTATTCAAATCACATACGCAAAATTGTTATGCTTAAAATGGCAATGGAGATTAAAACTATTTCCCATATAGGAAATTTTTTGGTTACTTAATGTTTTATTTAATAACATAAACCCCTCATTAAGGGGGGTACCCCCACAGCAAATTTACTAAAATACTATCAATTGTAACATTTTTTTATTTATTAAATTTAGTCAAAATATACTTCTTTAAACATATACAAAATAATTTTTCAGAAAATACATCATTTCATGAAAAATATGAAAATATCTGACAGTTTTGGCTTATTTTTACTCAGAAATGCACTTTAACTGTGTTTTTCTCCACCTTTCGTTTTCTTGCATTTGCATATTTTTGGCAAATAATCTTCAAGAAGGAAAGGAGCACCACACATTAAATTTGGCATGTATATAATAAACCCATTGGTCTATGCAACTACAGAAAGATTTTTTATGTATGCCTTTAAATTTTTAGAAAATTGGTTTACGCATATTTAATGAGCTGAGTACTAAGTAAAAATGCAAATTTATGCATGCTACTACTTACCATTTCATAAATTGCACAAATCTCTCTGTGGTTGCATAGGGCCCCTTATTAGCTTTAATATGATACATTGTTTGCCTATATAAATGATTCACATCACCTAAAAAACTGTGCCACAAAGTATATTCTTTTATTTCCTTTGTATTAAGTTCCCATGGCAACCAAATTTCCGATTCCTCCGAAATGTTGTTTTTTCAAAGTTACAACCTTCGGTTATTACATGCATGCCATTATTTTTTAACATAGCCTCAAATCTGAGGAAATTGATTTTCTGTGGGGGTACCCCCCCTTAATAAATTTAATCGACTCACAAATTAAATGGGCAGTAAAGACTTATAATGATAATTACTATGAACGACAAAAGTTCGTATTCTAATCATGACAATACTTCATATTTCATAAGAAACTTTTCATTTTGCGATATTTCAAATCAACAAACTGCAATTCCCGGTATATGCGCATTTAACTTATTATTCGATGACTTCTAAATTCAGAAAAGTGAAGTTTAAAAAATATTTTCTTAAAAATTCAGTTTACAGCTCAACAATTGATATGGAATAACTTACCAATTGAAATAAAGCAAATCAATCAAAAGTCGCAGGAAATTTAAAAGTCAAATCAAATACTACCTTCGTAAGCAACATATTCTTAAAATCGGTTCTAAGTCATGGAAAGGATTTCAGTTTTCCAAAAAATATCATTAGTTAAAATAATTAGCAATACATCGCTTAGTTTGATTCTCTGAGATCTGTTTCAAATAATTCTGAAATTACAACTTCAAATTGGGAATAATCAACTTGAAATTGAGATTCAAAACACTTTCAAAATAGAGCAATAAAACAATGTTCTTGCAACATGAATTATTTTGAAAGCAAGATTTCCATTACTTAGACTGCCAAGACATGATCATGTATGTAGCCAAATAATTAAACGCCATTTCTATTACTGATCTTTTATTGTGCTTAAGTTGCTGTTGCCTGTATTAGTTTCTACGATTTTTTTCTTACGTTACCCGAAAATATGTAGTGAAGCATTTAGNCCCCCCCTTAATAAATTTAATCGACTCACAAATTAAATGGGCAGTAAAGACTTATAATGATAATTACTATGAACGACAAAAGTTCGTATTCTAATCATGACAATACTTCATATTTCATAAGAAACTTTTCATTTTGCGATATTTCAAATCAACAAACTGCAATTCCCGGTATATGCGCATTTAACTTATTATTCGATGACTTCTAAATTCAGAAAAGTGAAGTTTAAAAAATATTTTCTTAAAAATTCAGTTTACAGCTCAACAATTGATATGGAATAACTTACCAATTGAAATAAAGCAAATCAATCAAAAGTCGCAGGAAATTTAAAAGTCAAATCAAATACTACCTTCGTAAGCAACATATTCTTAAAATCGGTTCTAAGTCATGGAAAGGATTTCAGTTTTCCAAAAAATATCATTAGTTAAAATAATTAGCAATACATCGCTTAGTTTGATTCTCTGAGATCTGTTTCAAATAATTCTGAAATTACAACTTCAAATTGGGAATAATCAACTTGAAATTGAGATTCAAAACACTTTCAAAATAGAGCAATAAAACAATGTTCTTGCAACATGAATTATTTTGAAAGCAAGATTTCCATTACTTAGACTGCCAAGACATGATCATGTATGTAGCCAAATAATTAAACGCCATTTCTATTACTGATCTTTTATTGTGCTTAAGTTGCTGTTGCCTGTATTAGTTTCTACGATTTTTTTCTTACGTTACCCGAAAATATGTAGTGAAGCATTTAGACAACTATGCTATCTCAATTGAGCTCAACATCAATTTGTAAAGTAAATTACAATATTAGGTGTGCAGCGGTTGCTACAGTAAACTTTAAGGACACTTACTAGTAATAATCATGATAACCAAGATATAAGACTAAGCAGGTCACATGTAAATTTGGCATATATAAAGTTTGTCATTTTAATGTTCTTACAAATATTCTTAATTGTTTTACTTTGATTTATCAAAACCCCAACCACTTGAAGTTGACAATCATAACATAACAGCTGAAAAGCACAAAAGGAAGCGAGGCTATATATTGTTTATGGACACTATTGAAGTTGGTGGAAAACCACATGAAGTCCGGATTGGCATTTTGAGATGAAAAGGGGATCATGCGAATAAAGTAGTTGGAAGCTTTCATTGGTCAGATTTAGAAGATAAAAGCATATTTGAATATGTTCTAAGAAAATGAGGTCTTTGAAAGATACAACTTTTCAAAACAGGCAGAGGTTTAATGAAGATAAATGTTTAAATTTGAGCCTTTTTTAGTAATGATGTTTAATATAGACTTACAGCGCTTTCATTACTCAGCATAAATTCACTACCTAAAAATAATCAATAGCTTAAAAGATTAAATATAATAAATTTTAAACTTCTTATTTTGATGTTGGAATGGTACAGTTATCATATTTTTATTTTACATATAGTTTATCTCGTATTAGTGCGATGTTATTAATAGAATCGAAAGCTTTAGAAAGACCTTATCGGGCAATGGATAAAGTTTTTTTCCATACCAATTAATAGTGCATCAGCAGTTAAGAATTTTTTACGAAGGCTAAGTTGAGTATTTGAAAGTAATTCCATTATTTGACCTTGTAAAGTTGTTTAAATAATTTGCTCATTGGACGAGTAATTGAAATTGTTCAATAATTTTTGACAAGTGACGGATCATTTTCTTAGCACTCGAACTGTATTATGGGATTAAGTTTGACCCCAGCATAAAGAATTCGGCTTTTGTATTGTCATTTTTATACAGATTTTGTTTATTTTTTCTGACAATTAATATATTTTAACCCCACAACATTATTTATGAAATGATTTTATCACAAAGAATTTTGTATTGTATTTGCAAGTAACATATTCTCTATGCAATATATTTTACATAATATGAAGGGTTGACCACACTCTTTCCAGAAGTGTTCTGTTATTTCGAAATTGCTTGCATTCCAAGTTAACCCCAAAAACCAGAGTTAATTTGTCCTACAATGCTAACAAGTTTGGTATTGACATTCTTGATAAACTTTATTGAAAATATGCATTGAAAAATAACAAGAATATAGTCAGTTGTCATTCTCTATCGCATGTTAAGTGTTATAGCACAAAATGCCTTTGTTGTTCAAGAAATGAAACACTGCAATATCACTAAAGAAACTCTCAAATTCAAATAGTCACCCTACAAGTGAGGTCAAACTGGCATTAGGATCATGCATACTTCATTGGAATTTTCGGAGATAGGAATATTCAGAAAATAAGTACATGTTCCAGGAAATAAGAAAGGTGATGTATTTTATGTAGTAGTTCAAATCACAAGAAGTCTCATCAATTTTTTTCATGCGAGGAGCACCTAGTAGCTACTGTTCATTGTATATCATGTTGCAAATATAATTTTTGATGATCTAGTTATGATTTTGACCCCAAAACCTACTTTATGTAATTTGTTTATAACATAGTTCGAATGCTAAAAATAGGATTAACATGAGCAAGTATTAAGTAAACCGGAAAGTAATGTCATTACTTTCTATACATTCCATTCTTTAAAAATGAAATATTAAGGGAAATGACAAACTAGGCAAAATCTTAGGCACGGCTCGGTTGCAGCGCTTTTAAGCTTTGACTACAACCACTTTTTCTAAATTCACTGAAGTCATATTTCATATGAAGGATTGTTCAGACGTAAAAAATCAAGTCTATGCTTAATTTAAGCTATGTGAACGTAGAGTACTAAACAAGTGCTGAAGGTGTTTGTGTACATAGTTTAATGCCGTTATTGTGTCATTATTAAAAAAAATTTATTTCCATTTCATAGTTTGCTTTAAGGAAGCGGAGGGTTTTGTTAATGTTATATAAATCTATTTATATCCTTCTATATAAATAAATAAATATTTATTTCCATAGAGTGGAAACACTATGCTTTTTGATGTTTTGTTGGGGAAGCATAATGGAAACATTATATTTTAGAGAATATTTTTGTGAAAACTTTATGGCTATTTGGACCTTAAAATGTAAAAAAAGGGCTACTAAATGAATTAATGTAATGTGACTCAGTAAACACAGCTCCTTTGAAACAACGTTGAAACAATGCAATTTTAGGAGGCAAAAACTACATCAAAATCTGCAGCCAACATCGAACATTTTCAGAAAAGACACAAAATCGACTCATTTTCAAAGCAAAATTATTTGCTTATGTATACTGTAGACCTATATACACCTAAGTATATTTTAATAATTAAGTTCAAACGAAATAAAATTGCAGAACTAAATAGAAATTCAATAAACAAACATAGCATCTAAGAAATTTCAGTGTTTGCTAAAGAAAATTACGAATTTGTCTAAAATGCTTGAGAAAGACAATACACATTGATGTGACTGCCGCATTAATTTACTGTATTAAATTTAATTTCGAGTGAATACCGATTAAAAATAAGCATTTTGCAAAAAATCGCGGTTCCTGCTATAAATGCCATCGAAATTTCGGACGATTTCCATCAAATGTAAAGTCTTTGGCTTTTCAATAGCAAAAGGCGAGATATATATAAAGAAACTGGAAAAGTTTGAGAGTTGCTGTGCAAAAATAATGAACATTGATGTGCCGACATGTTTCTAAACAATGCTTACGAAATTTCATTCAGCAATGAACCATTTTTCACTTAGGTAATAAACATAACAAGCCTATTAAAGATAAGGAATGCCTACCAGCATCTTATTACAATTGTTGCTAGTCATTATAATTTCAGATGTGTATATAAGTTTTGACAGTTGTATTATCACCGCAATATTTGCTCACATGTATCGAGGGTCATGTATCTATTTATATATAGGGGTGTCTATATGTAAGATCTTTAAGAGGCGAAAGCAGCACGGTTGCGAACATCCCCTTGTTGTCTATCATAACAAGAGCACTTATTGTTCAAAATTATTAGGGGCAAGCACAACCAGGATAACGTCCACCATAATTGCACTTGTTGAGCTGGTTACTTCATGAGTCACCAACCATGGCATAGCTTTGGCGATCGTTGCTGGTATCCACGTTATTCTTGATTGCATGGCTCTGCTTCGGGTTCCGACCCTGATCATCTCCACTGCTTCTAAATGGAAATGGACTATTATCTTATACCTCTATAATAAAGTTATCGTGTAATACACAACTCTGGTTAATCGAGCAGTTAAGAGACAATTGGAATCGACTACTTAGTAGGAAATCCTGTCTGTGCACTACGAAAAGTAATGGTAAGCGCTATTAACGGCCAATCCTAAGAAGTGTGTCGATTCTACACTATGTTCGACATATATTCCACCAATATATATATATAT
>CABFPE010000400.1:378961-390437 GCA_900660155.1 Hofstenia miamia | reverse complement strand
TATATATATATATATATATATATATATATTCACTTATAACAGTTTCTTATCTATACCCGCACGCAGTCCTCAAAGTTTTAATCGATAAGAACTAGATTGTCAAAACAATGTAATACATTCTTTTTGCTTTAAATAACATTTTGTCTTCTAACATTGTTTAAATTTACAAATACACCGATTTCGGTACGCTATTGTAAAGTGCGGATGTACTCAGAATTATAGTCTTTAAATTCTAATATTTATCGTGTTTTACTGAATCTAATTTTTTCCTGCCCTGATATATATGTATAATATATTATTAGTTTTATTATTATTTATATTATTTATATGTACATTAAAAATTGTGATTCAGAATTTCAAAAGTGTAATTATTAATAAGGCAACAAGCATCATAGTACTGTGAAAACAGAATTTGACCTAAAATAATATTACTAGGTATAAATCGATATTTAACTCAAATGTTTCAAGTGTTGTATATGTGTATCTTAATATTGTTTTACAAAATACTTTCAGAGGAAACTTAATTTTTGTTGTATGTATATTGAGTTAAAAGAAAACGTACAATGAAATAAATTGATTGCATATCCATAGTTACAAATGCTTGATTTCACTAGTTGAATTCCCTTACAAATATCTAATCAAAATGACATTAATTGTCCTCATTATTGGTTTTTGGAATTCATTTTTTATTGTTACTTTCAAAATGGTTTTGTCCGATTGATAGATCTGCGTTTTTGTGATCTACAACACAGCCGTAGATATTCGATTTAAATGTATTTTTAAAAATTCTCCCCTCACTTGTCTCGACATTTATTAAGCACATGGAAACATTATTGTTTATAAAAGTATTTGATTCCATCATGTGAATTTCTGATTTTCCCGAAATAATTGACTTTCCGTCCTCGTTGACGTCAAATGTACAGTTTATCATGAAAAAGTACTGTACGTCGCGCAACGAGATTACGCTTTTAAATTTTTCAAAATCCGTCACCACTAGATCAAAGACGCCCGAAATAAAAAACATTTCTATGCGAACTTTATCAATTCTTGGAGTAAAATTCTGAACAGGTAAGCCAATGAATTTACAATTCGAAATTGTTAAATTACTGTTAACTTTGGTTCCTTTTATTATCAGTTTTTGAACAAAAAAAATTGTGTCGAGTAATCTTACGTTATCACCTTCAATTGTCAATGTATTGAAGAAAAAGACCGCATTTTTTATTCTCACATCAGTTCTTTTGCATTCCCTTTAAGGTGAAGAGCAATGCCTCCACCACCGTACTTTCCTATTATATAGGCTGTAGAAAATTTGCAAACTGCGTTGAACACTGTAGCATTCGCTGTGCATTCCTCATTACTCATATATTGCGTTGACTCAGATCTTAGTTTTGTAGATAAAACTAGAAACAATAATTTCTAATATCATTGCAAAGAGAATTTGTGGGAACTACTAAAATATTTTACCACAATTTGATTATATGGAATTTCATTTTCAGTAAATAAATGAAACCTTTATTACCTGTAGGACTATTCGAAAAGAAAAATACAAGAGGTCTTTTTTACCTATTGCTGTTGTAACATATTACAGCACAATTATCTTATTTTACTGCTTTGCTTTTTACATCTTTACTGGCATATATGCATTTTTCTGTATGGGCTTTTGGAGTTAGATACTTATACCAATAAAAAAATTGAAAGTGTCTATTTCAAACGCGTTTTACACCAAAACCTATTAATCTATGAAACCATTTACGATGATTTATTGCTGACTATGTCTTCTTGTTTAAATCGCGCTATTTCATTTTGTTATAAAGCATGTAATGAACTTGCAAATTGAATTATCGCACAACACTTATTTTGAAGCAAATCAATTTAGTTTTCCTCCGCTCATTGGTGTGAAATTAAAATGATTCAAATTTCTTGAGATGACACTTATTCGTCAAGTTAGCATTATAGAAGTCAGGAAATGTCTAACAAAAATTATAAACTGCTATTTAGCAGTATGAAAAATTCTGTTACTATTTTTTGCTGTCCTTTAGTCTGACAATGAACTATTTAAAATTGAACAGTACTGATCGAATTATAAAATTGTCTATCTCAACGTAAGAAGTCTAGTTGCAAACAAAATCATTTTTTTCAGTGACTTGGCTATCTAATACCTGTGATATGAAATTATATAATTTGGAACCATCAAATTTTTACCTGTTTTTCAAAAATGGAGTAGGCCGAAGTGAGGGCTTAATGCTGTTAGTCCCAAAATTTACTCAATCTAAACAACGAAATGATTTGGAAACTGCTGATGATCGCATTAAAAGCTTGTGGTTAGAAATATCATGGGATTATATTTATAGGCTACTATTTGGTAATGAGATGCTTAAATTTATCGAAAATCAAATTGATATTTGTTTAAATAAGTTGGCACCGTGCAGACGCAAGCTAATCAAGAGCAACGTTCGGTTGAGCTGTCCTAACTGCGCGGGACTAAGACGAAGTTAAGCTACTCAACGTAATGTTGATTGAATTAATTATAATAATTCCACGAAATTAAAAATTTACGCAAAACTGGTCATACGAAGAAGGTAAGGTAATATTTTCAAAATTTGAAAAAATTGTAAAAATAAATTGGCCTTTATTCAAAGATGCTTAAGAAATCATAAAAGTGTTGATAGCTGCATTCAGGAATTAAAGATTGGAAATAATGTTTGCAATAACAAAATTGAAATAGCCAATCACTGAAATGAAACTTTTATTAAATCTCAGAAATTTCAAATTTGACAAATTTGATATAATTCAAAATTCGATTTTAGACATATGATGAATTGAAAAATATTTCAAAAAACTTGATGTGAACACATCAATTAGATCTAATAAAATCCCGTATTTTGTGCTAAAACAATTTACACGTGTTTGGTAGCCATCTACTTTTTACATTTAATCAATGTATTTCAGACAACAAATTCCCTGAAGTCTTAAGAAATGCTGCAGATGTTACACCTGTTTTCAAGAGTGGAGATCATTTAGAAGCTCGCAAGTATAGGCCAATTAGTATAACTCATCCATTTTCAAAAGTATTTGAAAAATTTATTGCTATTCAAATTTATGGATACCTTAATGATAACAAAATTCTGTCAAAAAATCAATTTGGTTTTCACATAGGTCATAGCACATCAGATGCTATCTTATCGATTACAGAAAAAAATAAATTCAATATAAGTAAGCAATTGACTAGTACTGTTGCTTTACTAGATCTTAGTAATGCATTTGATTCAATGGATTTCAAAATCTTGCAAAATATATTATTAAGTCTAGGTTTTAGTTCATCTTCGGTATGCTTCATTATGAGCTTTCTATGGAATAGACAACAACGTGTCAAATTATCTAGTTTTTTAAGTACTCTACGTGGTGTTCCTCAAGGGACTGTCTTAGGTCCTATACTTTTTGCGCTATATGTTAATGATATGTCTAATCATATAAATTCTACTACCTTATATCAATATGATGATGATACATGTCTCCTGAATACTGCAAAATTGCATTAATTCGAGGAAACTATTACAAAGTTACTCTTAAATTATTTTACCAAAATAAGTTAAAAATAAGTATTGACAAAACTCAATTTATAGTATTTACTCCTATTGACAATGCAACGTCACACAAAATTACTCTCAAAATGGACAACACCACTATACATCAAGAAAATTTGGTAAGTTATTTAGGTGTAGAAATTGCCGCTAACCTTAATTTTTCAAATTTCTTTTCTGTTAAATTGAAAGAATGGCATCCGGCGTTAAACTGCTCTATCAAGTTCGAGAAATAGGTAAAAACTATCATAAACAATTATTCAATGCTTTTGTATTCAGTAAATTTCAATATTGCAGTTTCCTATTTCAAAATCTAAGTGTGTCTCAACGAAAATCTCTAACTAAGATTTATAATTGGGCTTTAAGAACGATAAAATTTATTCCAAACACGAATCCATCTCCTCTCTGCGTAATGAATTTAATAATATGGGTCCCATCCACGCTATTCAATCCCAAACCATGTGCATCATGTATAAATATGTTAACCAACGCAAATCACTTCATTTTCTCAATGACTACCTAAAATTATGCAATCGAACTAAAAAGTACTATAGTAATTTAAGGGCAGAGTACACTAAAAAACCATAATAGTTTGAAACTTCATTTTGGAACTTTTATTTGGTGAGCGAAAATATTCATTTTAGTATTTATGTGAAATTCTTAATATTTTCAATACACATCAAAAAGCAAAAAAAGTTAAAATTTTAAAATTGATTTAAACTAATAACATCACCTAACCTATCTATTGACAATTTTTCCAATATAATAGTTTTTCAATTTTTTATCGTCACTTTCAATTGAAAAAACTGCACTTTTACCAGTAAGAATTCATTAAAAATTTAAATTTTAAAGATATGATAAAATCCACCAATAGCAATGTCAAAACAGCTTTCCTCTACCTACTGATAAATTTGGTTTTGTGGTTACAGATGAACTTTGAATTACGAAAAGTTAATTACTAGAAACTTGACATAAACAATTTCGTTTAATTTGTTTCAACATTTGGCTTACAATGCTTTTTGATATTTTTCATTTGCATTTGTCAATATTTATTGACAGTATTGAACGAATGTAATATATTGTAGTAAATTTTGTTCATCATAAAACGCAATTGATATCTACATATACGCATATTTTATATAAATATAGTTTTATTTCAAAACAGAAATCATGGTTTCAGACTACTTTTAAATGTGTGTCAATAAATATTGACGAGCTAAACGCCATCTGGTGAATATTTGCTATGGTCTACTTTCTTTTTTTGTAGAACACTTCCCAGTAAGAACCAAGCCATTAAAACGACGTTAGTTTAATACCAAAACGACGTCGTTATTTGCAACATCAAACGCTACTAAAACGACGCAGAACATGTAATTATTAAGGAAACAAACTGATTTCCATTTGTACACTGAAATTTGGATGCACTTTCAACTAACATGCGAACATTCTTCTAAAATTTCTTAAAAATTATATATATTGATTTGTACAAGAGCATTAATTACATTTGCAGTAATTATAATAAATGCTATTGTAGAAAACACAATTCATTTTAGATAATTGTGTTATATTTGAGATTACTGTGCTAAATTGATAATTGTAAGTTGCAAAATACCTTAAGACAATAAAATTCTAGCAATGAATACTTTGCAAACTTTTTACAATTTACGCCAAAATATCGACACTAAAACGATACACATTTATTGAACGACACATTTACTCTACTACGACGTCAAACCGACGTCGTAACGATGAAATTGTTCTATCTGGGTTATTAAGCAGGCTTAATTGTTTTTACTAATGTGGGTTCACGGAAGGTATCTTATGACCAATTGAGAGGTTTCCTAGTATGTTAGCCGCTGTGATGTATGCAGCATAGCGATTTACGAGTTGCATAAATTATTTTTGGCAATATAAATTAGGATTCTTTTTGTATTACAAGGGTGAAAAAAGTAGAGTAGATATGTATACCACACACTTTCTTCCTGACACGCAAAACAAAACTGAATGACCATTTAACCATGTGAGCAGAAAACTTTGTTATCCAGAATCATTTTAGCACTATTAAATGCTTAATTCTTATTATTCATTCTGTCGACATTATATTTTTTGTTTAACTTGATAGACAAGAAGTAGTTAGTAGAACAAAAGAGTTTTGTATTGTTTTTTAGATGTATTCTGAATATTAGTTCAGTTCCAAAATTTCTTGACAAAATCTCTTTTCTTGTAAGTCTCTACAGTAGGAGCACTTTCTCTTCTTTCTTTCCTCTTCAAAACTAATTACCCCACTCGAATGACGCATTACTTTCGCACGAATACAATCAACAAGATCGCTCAGTTAGGGGTCAAGAAATTGACTAACGGTAAAGTAAGAGAAATGAAATAAAATGACTGAAATCAAGTTCACTTCACAAAATTAGATTAAGTCCAGCATACTATACGCATTAGTAAAATATTTACATTTATTTTCATTCCCATGTAAATATTTGCATCAATTTTCATTGCAACATTGATGCAGCAAGGATTTAGTTTTAGAAATTTCGGAAATCAAGTTTAATAGAATTATAGCATAGATGGAAGTATCCCTGTGGATAGAACACTAACAATATATTTAAATTTTGTAAAAATTATTTTATNAAAAGTAGAGTAGATATGTATACCACACACTTTCTTCCTGACACGCAAAACAAAACTGAATGACCATTTAACCATGTGAGCAGAAAACTTTGTTATCCAGAATCATTTTAGCACTATTAAATGCTTAATTCTTATTATTCATTCTGTCGACATTATATTTTTTGTTTAACTTGATAGACAAGAAGTAGTTAGTAGAACAAAAGAGTTTTGTATTGTTTTTTAGATGTATTCTGAATATTAGTTCAGTTCCAAAATTTCTTGACAAAATCTCTTTTCTTGTAAGTCTCTACAGTAGGAGCACTTTCTCTTCTTTCTTTCCTCTTCAAAACTAATTACCCCACTCGAATGACGCATTACTTTCGCACGAATACAATCAACAAGATCGCTCAGTTAGGGGTCAAGAAATTGACTAACGGTAAAGTAAGAGAAATGAAATAAAATGACTGAAATCAAGTTCACTTCACAAAATTAGATTAAGTCCAGCATACTATACGCATTAGTAAAATATTTACATTTATTTTCATTCCCATGTAAATATTTGCATCAATTTTCATTGCAACATTGATGCAGCAAGGATTTAGTTTTAGAAATTTCGGAAATCAAGTTTAATAGAATTATAGCATAGATGGAAGTATCCCTGTGGATAGAACACTAACAATATATTTAAATTTTGTAAAAATTATTTTATAACTATTGTCAATGAATTTTGACGTTTTTAGCCATTTTGTTAAATTTAAGAAAGTTTCATCAAAATCTAACAAATTAGCTATAGTATGCATCGAAATGTAGCAGACTGAAGTAATTTAATGATTTTGTCAAAAATTGCGAAAATCGTGTTATTGTTGTCAATATGTTTGACATTATAGCTAATTTTAATGATTGCAGTAGTTTTTCTGAGAACTTGAAAAAGGATTATATGTAGTGAAAAAGGATTTTTACCAAAGAATTTATAGTGAAATGTACAATCGAGAAAGAAAACTAAATATCTAAAATGTTATCCGAATTTCACTAGTGTCCGAATTACCAAAATGTGGGTTCAGACTCGAACTTCCGAAGGTGTATCAAAAAGCTCGATATTAAATAATTAAAGTTTAAAAGATTCACTATTAATGTGATTTCCGCAACCAAGAGGATCCTGGTCAATTACCTACAATTTCAATTAAAACTCAACTTTTTAGCCGTAACAAAATGTCCTGTGTTGTTAAACTATTGTACCTTATTTGTAAGAGGAAAAATAATGTTTGCGATTGACAGTTTACTTTTAAAACACGTGTTGACAAACTTTGTCCCCAAATCCGTGATTTATTAACTACCTCTGAATGTTTCTAACACCCTTGGTCTTACTGTTGTATTAATTTTAATACGCAAAAGTGTCAACCGATTTCGATTTCAAAGTAGTATGTGTTCCCTTAACTAAAGGAATTAAGCGCCAAACAATTTTGCTAAATAATTTCACGCTGTTGCGATCTCGCTTTTTAAAGTATCTATCTTTACAAACACTTATTTTAAACTTATAGTAAACTGAACACGATTTAATTCACTATTTCTCTTCCACTAATCGAATTGTTACGAAACTTTCGGTGAAATGATTTTCTTAATTCAATGCACACACAAAGTCACTTTGTACTATTTTCTAACGTCTTAAAAGAGGGATTGTAAACTGAGTATAGCGGCTTGTGTTTAACTATAGTTATTAGATTATCTTTTTGTTCAACTAATCTAATCGGTTCATCAAGTCAAACACGTCTATTAATTTCTCAACAAGCTTTCTTTTAATGCCAAAAACACGAAATAGTTTTTAATTTACTATACTTCGCGTCTTTCTAAAAACCGTCTTAATTTTATATTAACTTTTATTGAACGATTTACTCTATTTAAAGTAAGTTTAAAATCAAAACACAATACACCCGTAACTTATTTATTTTACAAAAAGGAGAATGATTAAACACGTGTCAACAACAAATTTAAATAACTTAAGTCACTATAGTTATAATTAAGACCCAATGAAACTTCCAATGTTAAAGAAGCTCAGTTCAATTTCAAACTTTACCTGAATTATATCAACTCTGTAGTTAGAACCAAACTGAGTTTAAATTTCAACCAAAATCTGCAACTAAATCGCTACCAAGAATGGTAGCGAAATCTTTCACCAAGAACTGTTTTGTCAACCGAATTGAGAAGTCTTTGTAAATTTGATTTACGGTACTTCTCAGCAGGGGTCGGATCTTTTTCTCTATTTCACCAGTCTTTTATACCCCGTTCTACGTCATTGTTCTCTGGTTGGATGTCTATTTTCAGATCCAGAATTAACTTGACATTTTGGGCAAATCTTAGAGTTTAATGTCACGTCCATCATTCTCTCTTTGTTTTAAGTAGTATCTCGTTATTCAGTCTTTTTTCTTTCACATTACCTCGTTACACACTTAAAAGGTTTTTTTAAGCATCTCTTTCCCAAACAATAGGCTCTTAAAATAAGGCAAGATACTTACAGTTTCGGTAAATTTACAATTCACAAAGTAAATTCCATTTAACTTTCGGTTTTCTTCAAATGAGATTTAGTAAAATTATTAATTCGGTTTTCAGAATTAATTCTTCGAAAAAAATTTAAAATTATTCAAGAAATTTGTAAAATTCCAATTTTATTACATATAATTAAGGGCAAAAACAAACACTTTGTAACTTGATAATTTCCTTTGTCATTATTACTTTTAACAAAATAATAATATTGTCAATAGCTATTAACATATAAGAGTAGATTTAACTAATCTTTGAATTTTTTAAAACTTTTTTCTTACGATTGTAGTTTACCAATAAAAATAACTATTAATTAGCAAATCAAAATTTAAACAGCAAGAGCGCATTTTCCCTGAATGCATCCTGCAATGGAACTCTCTCTACCGCTATTCATAAGGAATGCAAAGTCTTATAAGAATTTCAAAAGCAAGCTTAAAATGTTTTTTAAGGGTGCAACGAATCCTAGGAGTTGTATACAAATTTACTGATTACATACACATCTATATAACAATATGCAAAAAAGGTGCTCATTGTTTTTGTCTAGTGGTTTACAATATTTTGTAAAAAAAATTTTATATATCTTTGTAGTTTATAGATTTTGTATTATTTTTTTTACATTTGTACAAGCAAGAAATAATAAATGGCTTTTGACTCTTACTATTATTATTATTTGATAATTTTAGATATTATTATATTTAGATAATGAGACTAATGAGTAGAAAAAAATTACAAAAACTTTAGAAAAAAATTAAAATGTGCACTTTTACATCGACAAAATACAATTGGAGAAACAAATATGCTAAACACATTTACTGATTTTTTACACTAGCTCACAACATACATAGACACACACAAAAATTTATTATTATTATATATTTCATATTTAGTTTGTAGATTAATTGTAACTTTTTAGCAAATATATTGCTTTGACTCTTATTATTTTTATTTTATTATTATTATTATTATTATTATTATTATTATATTAGGTGACTTTAACATCAACTATTTCAATTTTTATGAAAAAAATTCATTCAAAGAATTTGGCGCTATTTATAATTTAAAAATATTCAACACTCAAACTCCCACTCGAAAGTTATATAGGCTATAAGACTTACATTCTTGAATCCTTAAGTGATTACGCACTCTGTATTTATTCTAGTAAGATTCAAGTTAAGCTTCCTAAATTTAAACCTATTTTTCTAGGGATTTCAAAAATTATTCAGATGAGATCATGGAAAATTTACTTTTCCATTCGACTATATTATTATTCTAAATTCTGGTTTCCACATGTAAAATTACATTGCGGCACCGATCAATCGAGCCCTAAACAAAGTTGCACCGCTAAAAACCTGCCGAGTAGTCAACAAATCACGACGATGTAACTCAAGCACGACTGATAATCAAGTAATTAAGAAACTAAATCCGACCGAAATAAGTTGGACTAATTACGAAAGATCAATGAAATCATTAAGGACTTACGCCCTAAAAATTCAGCTTTAAAACAATGTCAATTTTTTGAAAGCTTAAAGTCTTCTAAACAAAAGAGGAAATCAAATTGTAAGTCAACGTTTCAATTTACGCTATCTACATTAAGAGAATTAATAACTATTGTACAAAATTTAGACGTCAATAAATCTTCAGGTTCTATTCATTTACCTTATTATTATTAAGAATTTTTTTCATATATTTGGCGACTATCTATCATTTGCATTTATAAATATGTGTATATATATATATATATATATATATATATATATAATTATTATTATTATTATTATTATTATTATTCATTGTAAAAAACAAGAAATATTTTATGTAGACACATTTCGAGTGTCTTCTCTCATCGTCCGTACAAAATAACAAAAATAATATGGTGGCAAATACAAATTTTATGATATTAAAATTGTAGTTCGTAGATCTTATACGATGCTTAGTTTTTGACTTAATTATTTAAAAGGAGTTCTTCTTCATATTGCACTGAGCTCTCCTTGTTGTTTATTTAATAGATTTACCTTAGTTTCTTTTATGAATATGCTTGGCTTTCATTAAGATAGTAAAGTTTTTCTTAGGTGTATGTTAATGCCATTTATTTCCGATTGAAGTTGTCCTCGCATGGGCTATAAAATTTTGTATTCCAATCGCCTTTTCGTTTCCCCCAATGTATAAACTTTCACATTCATCATATTTATAATTGAATACGCATGAGGAAACTAATGGAGTTCGATTAGACTCTTTGTTTTTGAAATGTCTTCAGAGTTTGAAACATTTGCATAATCTTGACATATAATTCTTAGTTACAGTGTTGGATCTTCTTTTTCAAGATGGATGTAGGAAACGCTCAATTTATTTCAACTGGCTTTGATCGTATTCATTTTATGTATCAACTCAGAAACTGATGCAACCGGAATTTCAACATCTTGGAAATTTATAATTTAATTTTGTTCTTCCTTAACGCTAAATTTTAAAAATGGATTGATGTATTTAAATAATTTAATAGATGGTTGGCAATCTTCTCATCTTTCACCCCACAAGATATATCCTCTACATAGTGAGCGTACATAACTGGCTGAACTTTGTTATTATAATCTTTAGTTTATATATATATATATATATATATATATTTTTTAAGTCTAGCAATAGTTTACTTTGCAGTTTGTAATATGCAATATAAATTATATGCAAGGAACATATTTACAAATATAAACACACATATATGTATATATTATATATATATATATATATATATA
>CABFPE010000400.1:346297-378782 GCA_900660155.1 Hofstenia miamia | reverse complement strand
ATATATTATATATATATATATATATATATATATATATTTACGTCACGTATATGCTTTGTAGCACATGCAATTTTTAAAATTTTATACAATAACAATTATGATCTAGTGTCATACCCTATTATGGTTACCATAATTGTATTGTAGAAAAAATTCAATTCGTATCTTCTGAGCAAAACACAAACACGTCCCTATCATTCTCGCAAAATTAGAAGCATTGGTAAAAGTGACTTTAAAAGTAAAATGAAAGGTGACAAGATTTTTTCGATTCAGAAGTTGTTTTTTAATTGAAAAAAATACAATTGCAGTGATTCTGATATAGAGAAAGTCATTAAATGAATATACACATATTCCTTGTATAAGCTCCAGTTAAGATTTTCAGTTTAAACAATTCTATAAGTGTGGAAATTTATAAGTGCCACTATTATGAATAAAGGGGGTAATATACATGTCAGACGCTGGTGTCATGTAACACGTAAATTCTAAGCTTAACTAAAATCGGTATAAAACAATACTCCAATAAATTATAAGTTATTTCGAAGGTATTATAGCATTTCCTGCCTCTGCTCATAAACTTAATTTATCACTATTTTATGCCCCTGTGCATTTTACATGAATAATTTATCAAATTTCAATAAGTTATCAAACAAAGAGTTTATGAAGGTGATTGCGTTACAAAAAGGTTCATAAATAATCATTAGGATGATCAGAATAGTTTACAGTGTTTATGAAATTGCTATTTCACTGATTGCCGGAAATTGTGTTTAAGATTTTGAAATAAACAAAACATTTCATAAATTCAAGGATTTTCAAAAATTATAAATGAAATTTTTAAGTAGTTAACCACAGACAATATTATGAATCCAATTTTGATAAAGATAAATTTAAATATAGGCTAATATCAAATCTGCCATAATTACAGCATTTGCAAAAATTTTATGGTACGAGAGGAGTATAATAGAAATATCTCAAATCATTTACTGAGAATATTAAAATTCCCCAGTGTTACAGCAAGTTATTTCTGGTTTCAGGTCAAAGATGATGCGATTCTTTCATAATTGTTAGTTAGATATTTCTAACACACGTAGTTGTTCAAAATCTAAAGGAAACCCAAAATATATACATGTACATGTTTGTATATTTCATATTTGAGGAAAATGTATATTATTTATTTCAAAAATTAATGAATATGTAATAACAAATACAAACGTGGCAGACAATCACAACTACACTAACAATAAAACAAAATGTCACAAATTTGTAAATTTGTAGCTACTGGAATTTTCTGGGGTATCGGGGAAGCCATGAAAAGATGATGGCATAATTTGATATGGTGCTAATGGGCCGAAACAATTTATTGGCGAAAAATACAGTGGGTTGTGAGCATCTACTAAATCATACGGTTGTTTTGAATGGAATGGAGTTATGTGAACATTTGAAGGATTACTAATGAATTGTGGAGGTGACGCAGATTGTTGACAGGGATTTGATAATTCATCTGGTGCTTCCGTTTTCAATGCCAAATTCTCAGGGAAACTGCTTATAGAACTTGCAGGGTATTGATAAGACACCAAAAAATTACTTGGTATTTCAGTTTTCAATCGAAAGCTTTCCGAAGAAATACCCTGTGAACTTGTAGACTCTTGATGAAACTCCAAGGAGTATTCCTCTGGTGGACCTTGATGTGAGTCTGATAAACCAAATAGTTCTGCTTTCGGTAAGGAATTACAATCTGAAGTGTTTATAGATTCCTCATAAAGCACTGATAAGTTTTCTTCTAATGCTTCTGTTTTCAGAGGTAATTTTTTGTAAAAATTGTTAACGGAACTTGATCTGTATTAACGAACGGGGTATTGACTAATGAAACTATTCACACAAAATATAATATCGTAGACTGCATTTGATTGGTTACAGGATTGGAGAGCAATGATTGGCTCGATTGTGCTTATTTCCACTATTAATAATTTTTACTGCTAATTACACGTTGTGAACAAGTGAGCAAGAAACTTCCATTCATGCTAAAGCGGATGTTATTTGATGTGCTTTTGCGCTAGAGCAAAACACTTAAATCAAATACAATTTGTGTAGCATCTGTTCCCCACGAGATATTTGCAAGATAATTTCTCTCGGTGCATGTGCCGGGGCACGAATTCATTATGTACAATGCCAAAGAGCAGTTAACATAATTCATCCGCTTAATAAGGTCAATTATCAATTATCGATAATGAACAAAAAACAAGAAAATATTTTTAATAATAAATCATTTTTACTTAAAAAATGCTTTGGGATTCAGACTTTCCCGACGCGGAGAAATTATTTTTCCTGCAGTAGCCGGGATTCTGAGGAGTCCTTGCGCTTTTGAAGCAAGTTCCAGCGGGCACATTTTCATATCCAACTTTGGTTCAGATAGATACTGCGTAAATTTTGCTTCAATTGCATTCACTGGACTAGTATCTTGTGCGCTTTGTCTTTGCCGTTTAGAATTTTCAAACAAACCCCAAAATTCATGTTCGGGTGATTCGCCTGTAGAGCTGTCTGAAAGAGTTTCAGCCACCACATTTATCGCATTTTCAGCATTATTGAAGAGGTCGACAATATAATTCTTTGCAAAACTCACGTTCGATGTGCTCATCAGGACATCTTTGAATCGTGGGTCCAACATCATAGTACTGGCGTGAATGTTTCTGCTTCTTAACATTTGAAGAATGCGATTTTCCAGTGCACGTTTTAGGGATTCTGCGAAAGTTCTTAAAGACTCATCAGAAAGACATTTCAGTATTTTGTTGTGTATGATGTATAGCAGTGGGATAATAGAAGAAATAGACGGATATATCTCTTTGCTATTTTCGCATGTTGCCACCTCAAAACCTGCCAAAACTCGGGTGTACACCTCACTAATCGATAATTGATTCGGTTAGTAAAAATGTTCGGTCGGCGTCAATTAATAAAATTTTGCTCAATTATCAATCAATTAATCGCACAGCCTTACCGCTTAATACTGTACACTTGCTTACCATTGTAATAATTTTTAAAAACAGCTATTTATTAGAATTTCCTCATATACTGAAATTTAACCAATAATAGCTTCATCAAGTTATTTTCAACACTCAAATCAATGTTCATATTTTCAATTAATTGTTAACTGTTATGCTAATGTGTTGATAAAGAGGCCAATTCGTCTACATGGCTAATAATATTTTCTACAATTTGTTGTGATGGTTTCTATAAAATATTTTTAAATCCCAATTACTCATTCAGGCGCACTGTTTCTTCAGTCACCCCCGACCCCATGCGGCGAAACGATCTCTGACTTTGCTCACGGAATGTTTGTGGTTTATCAAATGGGACCACTTTCGCCCCACTGTAACTCTAAATGTATAGAGAATAATTCGTCCCATATCTTTTTAGATTTTGCAATAAGTGGAATTTTGCCAATGTCTCCGTGTACTTACTTCCATGCTAAAGAATTAATCAAAATATGTTTACTAATTTAGTCCATTAGCCACTGATATTGGGAGTAATTGCTTAATTTGAAAATAAAATATAATCTATTTCATTTAGCAGCCAATAGACAACCATTTGAAAAGAATGTTAAGAATATTATACTTCGACATTGGACGTAGGATATAATTTATTGAGTGTTTAAATTCCTCGAGTTAGGAATATTACATTATCCATATAATCATCATTTCCAAAGAACTTTTAGATGTCGCTTTAAAAACTTCTTCCATTGTAATTGCGTGAATTTACATGGTAAAAAATATTTTGACCATGACAGTAGGCCTATTACACCAAAACAGGAAATTGTTGCCACTAAAGTTTTTTCACAGCAGATCGAACATTTCGTGACTTTTAATACCCTGTATACACTAGCATGATATTTAACGTAATTGCAGTCATACTATGTTAATTCATTGGACACAAATGTAAAAAGATTAAAAATGTATTATTCAAAAATTCATGTAAATAAAAAAATGTAATGAATATCAATTTGTAATTGTTGCTATCAACCTGGTGAAGTTGAAATTTTGACTAAATTATTTTTAGGCCTATTTAAAACTTTTGAACAAGATTTTGGTCATCTTATCAATTGTGTATTTTTCAACAAAAGAATTGCATAACTTTATGGAATGGGATTAAATTTAATCATTTAGGATATATTTACGTAAGACATATAGCTCTATTAAATTTAACCTCAAAATTATATTACTACAGTTTGCTAATCCAATATCACTAATGTATCTATTTTAACGATTAATTTTGTATATAGTAAAAAGTGGTAAAGTTTTTCTTTACATATCTCTACTTGCATCTGTACTTGAAATTTTATTTGCTTGGTGCGTGCATTGGTGTTCTGCAGGAAGATTTAGTCCCATGGGACTGTGATTTGATAATAATTGGATTGCGACTTATAAGGACGTGGGATAATAAATATAGAAACTGGTATTGCGAATTTAAGAAGGTTACTCGAAATGTTCCCAATTTTGTCCAAAATAGAAGCCATACAGTGGAACCATTGGACAAGAAATATAAATAAGACTGGTATGGGATGGAATCAATAGTATTTTTGTACAAACGAAAAAATTTAAAGATGATCATTTTGTAAAGGGTATAATGCTTAAGGGATGTCACATGGTCCAACTTGTGTGTAAAATTAATTGCTCTGTAAACAACTAATCGCAAGTTTGAAGATCGTTGAGGTGATACACTATACAACTTGTGTGTTAAACTTGCAAATATAACCCGAATTCTACTACAACCTATTTTAATACTTTTGGTTAAAAGTTTATTGCTTTCACGGATATTACATTCTACGGTGTATTCTAACAGAGGAAGATTGCGAATTTCGAAATTTTTTTTGATATTTTAATCAAAAGTCATGCAAATCTTCCTTGACAATGAATGCTCTAGTATTTATAAACAAATTGTTGAAAAATAAAACTGACATTTTACATTAGTTTCTTGTACTCTTCTATAAAATTAAATTATCTTTACATAATTATTTCAGAATGTACATTGATTTGCTTAATTCTTTTCTAGAATTATCTCCCTTAATTGACTAACAGAAGATGCAAAATTGTAAAGTCATGTTAAATCCTATTTGGTGACTTACAAAATTGTTGATTGCAAGTACAAACCAAATTTTTTTTGTACATATTAGGGTGCATCACTTTTTTGTATTCAAATTCAATAGTATGGGCGGACTTCACCAACATAAACTTTCTCCAAAATTTTAAGGAACACTTCTGTGACTTCTCAAAACCCAGCACAATTTTTAGTAATTTTAAACTTTCACTGATTTTAGTTTTTGTATTTTGGGATGTTTGATTTTGTTGAATTTTATCAAAATATTCAACAAAAATTGAAGAGTAGGCACGCCTTCATTATTTCATTTGATCATTTTGAACTTTAGTTAATCGTATGTCATTAAAAATGCACTTAAAATTATTCATTTGTAGTGCACAATGAAATCCTATAATTTAAAATACATAATGTTTTCAATTTAGTACATGTCTTCGTTAAAAATATTACACAAAACACCATTGTTTCATGGAGATATTTTGTTTAAAAATTTGATACAATTTCACGCAATTGCCCACTTTCAATATTACTTCTTTGAGCTAAAAACAATGAAATAATTAAAATTTATAAAAAATTCTGTTGGGTATTGAGAAGTTGCACAAATTGTATATTTGCATTTTTGGAGTCAGTAAATGATGGTAAAGTTCACGCATAGTTTTAAATTTTAGGAAATTTTGGAAATTAAAAATTTAACACTTTTTAACCAGCCGTAGTACTGAATTATGCACTTAGCATTTTGTCTTGCATTGGGCCCTCTCTAAAAAATATTTCTGTATCCGCCACTGGGAAGTAGTTTTGGATACGGTCCGATTAATCCGGTCAGGTTAAAACCTGGTGAATAGCTCCTGACCTGTTAAAGCAGGAACCGAATATTCAGGTTAAAATCCTCTTAAAAAATTCTATTTTGATTTTCAAAATTTATTCATTAATATGATTACGATATTTAAACCAATAGAAAGCAGTGCAAGGATTAGTACTTGTGGTACTTCTAGTTCTAATCTTAATTTCTTGACACAGTAATTAATGAATTAATATGTCATCCACGTTGCTTCAAAAACTCAAAATTTTTGGATAATGATGATTTGACACCTATATTCTCAAATTTTCACTTTTATTGCTAGACTTGATTTCAATTAGACAATATCATATATAATGTTACAAATTTCTTATTCTAATCTTATTTCATCAACACCAGTTTTGATTACTACCTATCAATATTTCATTAAATTTGTATTTTACTATCATCCTCATTAATAGTTTCGAAACATGTATAAATTCACGGGTGTTACAGTAAGATTTTGAAATTAGAGAGTTCGCAAAATTCTTAAAATTTTCGTGAAAATGCTTTCACTTAAGGACTTCATAAAACCACTAAATTTGAGGGGTTGTGGAAGGAGTTAGCGTTCTAGATATATTAGAGTTTTCATGTAAGTGAAATGGCAATCTGAGAAATCACTGATATTTAGGGATTTCACGAAATTCCAAATTTAACATACTTACTGTAACATGTATATGCATGTCCAAAATATGATCTGATTAAAGATTACTTTCGTTAAAATTAATTTTTAATCTATTGTGTTGTTAACGATTCGATAATCTTTAGAATAAAATGGGTGTGTAGTTTGGTGGATTTACATATTCTATTAGTATCGACAATCCAAGAGTGCTCATTTCTAAATCTAATTACAAACTACTGTTTCCCCAATATGAAAATGCTGCATCAAAACTTCAGGTTAAATGAACAGGCGCGAAATGGGAATAGAATATATTATTTCTTTTAGCTTAAGTATGAATATACTTGGAGTGCACAGCAATAATTGCAAGTACTGGTAAATACAATTTGCCACCATTTAGCCTTGCTGCATTAGGTTACTGTTTTCTATTTCAAAAAATCAAGAGTAGTCACAAGTCAGCTTTAGTTTTTAGGAGGTGCGTGAATTTACATGGTAAAAAATATTTTGACCATGACAGTAGGCCTATTACACCAAAACAGGAAATTGTTGCCACTAAAGTTTTTTCACAGCAGATCGAACATTTCGTTACTTTTAATACCCTGTATACACTAGCATGATATTTAACGTCAATGCTTAACAAATAGAATTCCTTTTGTGTGTTCTACTATCTGCAAGAAATTGTGATATTTATATTTAAATTATTCTCTTTATTTTAAATTAGTCCAAACATGTATAAATTTATTATATTTTTTTAATAATTAAAGCTATATAACATATTTTTATTGATTTCATTATTTAAAATTAGTAAATGTTGGGTGTTTAGAACACCCGACAAAAAAGTTCGGTGAATAGACTACATTTCCGTCTTAACTACACGATTTTACTCTGGACGATTAAATCGTGTAGTTAAGACGGAGCAAGTTTATATTCTACAAATTCCCTACAAAGTCGGACAGATTAAATCGTGTAGTTAGGACAGGTCTTTAGTTTTAGAAGTTGTTTGTAAATGGCTGAAGTTGTTTTTGTTTTAAAAAAATACAATTCAGCCTTTTAAAGCGCGGACTGGGCCAAGACCGGGCTTTGTCTGAAAAACTAAGAATTAAACAGACCCGGCCTGGCCTGGCTATGAAATTTCTGCACAACGGGTCTATTATTGTTCATCTATTACATTACAATATTATATCAACTCCTATATTCAATTGACTTATGATACATCAAAAAATAAATCCATGACTGCAAGAATTGCAATTATCTCAAAAATTGGTTTTGAATATGACAGGCCAGGCCGGGCTTAGCCTGAATTTTACCAATTGCAACGGGACGTGCTGTGCTGGGCTTTGTTACTGACTTAAAAGGCCCGGTTACATCTCTGCAATGCAGTGATTTTGATGAAGAGAAGATTAAGTATATTAGAGAAAGTCCTTGAAACCGAAAATTTGGAGACATCTGCAGAATGAGTAAAGCGTGATGCAGGTAAAACTACATGTTATCGCGGATACCATAGAATTGAATCTTGGAATGCTATTTCGTTAGGTGATTACATCTCAATGGATATGACATGTAGAAAATACGTAACCAACATGGTTATTGTAGAAATATAGAGCAGCTAATAGCTTTGGGTAAAGTCAGAATCAATTAGCAGACATCGTTAATAGTTCAAGATAAACTATTGCAAGTATTGCAAGTTAACGTGCTGTAGTTAAAGAAACTGGCTACAAATACGTAGTATTCATGGTCAGAGTTAGAACTTTTGCAATCCACTCACGCAGAGATTGTAGTCAACGCAGTGTTTTGAATGTTGAAAGAAAACCTGAAGACTGAAGAAATGCATAACGAACATTAAGCCGACTTATTTAGAGCAGTTACCAAACAAATGTACCCATTTACAATCAAGAACGGCTCTGCGGCTCATTCGCAATCACAGGGTAGGCAGAAAAATATCGTCTTGCATTATTTACGATTTCGTAGAAGTATTTTGAAAAAGAAGCAATAGGAAGATATGATGTTTCGATCTTGACTTTTTTTACTACAATAGGACGAATTCATCATCAGTAGTTTCCATATTAGGGCCATTTAAGATGAACCATTTCTGGCACAGTTTCGAAAATATTTACCAAGATGCAATTCGAAAAAGCTACCTGTATCTACATGCATATTTTAGGTAGCTAGCAATATGTTATGAATTGTAGTACATTGCTGTTAAATTTTAAACGGAATTCATAATTTTCCACAACACGGACAAAATAATCAAAGTTTCATTTATCATACGATTAAATTTATCCTTTTCGGAATCTGCTACAATTGAACCGATCATAAATTTTAGCAGCTCTAATAGAGCAAACGTAAATTATTTATCGTCGGAAAGAAATCTGTTTGTTGATCAGAGCGTGTGTCATATCAAACCAAGATTCATACGAAAATATAAATTAGGCAAACCATCATCGTAGAAAAAATTTGTGTTAGTAGCATGAAATTTGGATATTGGTCCAAGAGGTATGACATATAGCAATCATCAAACGAACTCGTGTTCGAAATTCATCTGAAACCAAGTCAACCATCGAATCACCGCATTAAGCGATATTCAATTCAGATTATGTTTTATATCCCGTCGTAGACAATGAACTTAACAACCAGTACAACCAGTTCAGAATTTCAAAAGTGTAATTATTAATAAGGCAACAAGCATCTTAGTACTGTGAAAACAGAATTTGACCTCGTATAAAACAATATTACTAAGTATAAATCGATATTTAACTCAAATGATTCAAGTGTTGTATATGTGTATCTTAATATTGTTTTATAAAATACATTCAGAGGAAACTTAATTTTTGTTACATGTATATTGAGTTAAAAGAAAACGTACAATGAAATAAATTTATTGCATATCCAAAGTTACAAATGCTTGATTTCACTAGTTAAATTCTTGTACAAATCTATAATCAAAATCACATTAATTGTCCTCATTATTGGTTCCTGCAATTCATTTTTTATTGTTACTTTCAAAATGGTTTTGTCCGATTGTTATAACTCCGTTGGCGAGATTTACAGCACAGTCGTACATATTAAATTTAAATGTATTATTAAGAATATTGCCGTCAATAGTCTTGACATTTATTAAGTTCATGGAAACATTGTTGTTGATAAAAGTATTTGATTTAATCCATGGACTATCTAATTTCCCCGAAATAATTGACTTTCCGTCCTCGTTGACTTCAAATTTACATCTTTCCATGCGAAAGATGTGTATGTTGTGCAACAAGATTATGCTTTTAAATTTTTTAAAATCCTTCACCAGTGAATCAAACACGGAAACATGGTAAAAGTTTTCTATTCGAATTTTATCAGTTCTTGCAGTAAAATTCTGAACAGGTATACCAAGAAATGTGCAATTGTAAATTAATAACATACATTTCATTTCGGTTCCTTTTATTGTATCTTTTATTATCAGTTTTTGAACAGAAAACACTGTATCGATTAACCTTACGGTAGTAGCTTCAATTGTCAACGTATTGAAGAAAAAGGACGCATTCTCGATTGCCAGGTATCCTTTTGGATGTGATGATTTAAGGTGAAGATTATAGCCTTTTCCACCTCTCTTTCCCAATGTATCGACTGTAGAAGATTTGCAAACTGCGTTGAACACTGTAGCATTCGCTGTGCATTCCTCATTACTCATATATTGCGTTGACTCAGATCTTAGTTTTGTAGATAAAACTAGAAACATAATAATTTCTAATATCATTGCAAAGAGAATTTGTGGGAACTACTAAAATATTTTACCACAATTTCTTTATATGAAATTTCATTTTCAGTAAATAAATGAAACCTTTATTACGTGTAGGACTATTCGAAAAGAAAAATACAAGAGGTCTTTTTTACCTATTGCTGTTGTAACATTTTACAGCACAATTATCTTATTTTACTGCTTTGTTTTTTACATCTTCATTTGCATATTTGGATTTTTTTGTAAATTTTATTAGAAATATCACGCCGGTACTACCTAACCTCCGCACTTCGATAATCCTAATTCCTCAAAGTATTCCCTTCTGTTTCTTACTTGCGGCTCCTAGTGTTCCAACATATGTAAATGGCATTATAAAACAGGTATTTTATAGTGAAATATATAAATTGGCTGATGATACTTACCTCAAATTCTAATAATGATGCATTTAGAGTCACGAAAAATTTACAAAGCGATATTGAAAATATTCCTAGCTATTTCACATTCAATCAATATTGAAAAACGCAATTCATTATATTATCCCCTAATTCTGTAAAATAACTAACAAACAAGATCGAACTAATTGTTAGCATTGTTACAATAAAAAAAGTTATCATGTTACATATTTAGCTGTAAATATTAACAAAAACTTAAAATTTTCTCCCAAAAAAGATGCAAATCATGGCTCAGATACTTATACCACCTCAGAAATTTAGGACTAGATTATCGCATTCAACTATTGTAGACGAAAGTATAATTTATTGTTCCCACTATATCAAATACAATTCTATGCAGATTCCATCCCCACTTTGCTCATCTCGACTCCTCCAAGTGTCTGTTATGATTCTTAATTATTACTCCTAGTGCTCCTACGACTGCCGGGATTACTTCGTTCTTCCTTAATGTTCACAGCCTTTCTATTTTTTCTGCCAACTCCCTTTAATTTTCTATTTCTCTTCTCCTTGCTCTCTACAATCCTTTCCTTTGGCACTACTATGTCTATCACTATTCCCAATCTTTTCTCTTTGTGTACCACTACTATGTATGAGCTCTGTGCTTCTATCACCTTGCACGTTTGTATGTTGAAGTCCCACAGTATCTTAACCTTATCATACTCTATTTTTCTCTGTGGCTTTTGCTCATACCACGTGTCTTCTGCTTCTAACCCATGCTGCCTGCTCAAGCTCCAATGTACCATCTTCCCACCTTGTCATGCCTGAACTTATACTCATTCTGTGTCAACTTCTCACCCCTACTATCAGATTCTTCGCTCCCTCTGACCATTTAAGGCCTGCCTGGGACTGAGGGCCTTTTCTTTATTTGTAACTCTCACGTAATGTAGGTTCGGGGTAGGGCTCCAACCCGGGTCTTCTCGATCCCAATCTAGTATTCTACTCCTTGGACTCTGGATACCCCTTATTATTATTATTATTATTTGAAAGTTTGTCTACAGCAAAGCAGAAATGAACGTTTTTGCAATAAGTATTGGCAACATAAATGGCAGCAAACGTGAAATAAAACAACTACCGACAGCAAGAAAATAATAAACCTGTTAAATGAAACCTTTAGAGATCTAAGAAATTTTAAATTTTCTAAATCATCACAGTAATCAAAAGTTATGCGCATCTAAAAAGAAATTGTTCAATTTTCGATTCATCCATTTAGCAAATTCTTTGAAAAGTTACTGTATTATCAAATCAACCAGTATATTGTCTCAGAAACAATTTTATCTGATAAACAGTTTGGTTTTCGCCCCGGGTACAGTACAAGCAATGCTATTTATCGATTACTGAAGAAATAAAACTTAACAAATCGAAAAACAAATGCTGTTGCGTTGCCTTACTAGATCTCAGCAAGGCATTTAATTCGATGAATTTCGAAAGAAAATTATGGACTTCATGAGGATACAATTAAATTAATCAATAATTTTCTTAAACATAGGAAGCTGTTGTGGTTTTTATCACACTAGCGATTCCTATCTAAATATTCTTATTCAAAAGTCAAACTTGAAATAATGTTCTAATCTATTGATGAACAAATGCTGTTGCGTTGCCTTACTAGATCTCAGCAAGGCATTTAATTCGATGAATTTCGAAAGAAAATTATGGACTTCATGAGGATACAATTAAATTAATTTTCTTAAACATAGGAAGCTGTTGTGGTTTTTATCACACTAGCGATTCCTATCTAAATATTCTTATTCAAAAGTCAAACTTGAAATAATGTTCTAATCTATTGATGAACAAATGCTGTTGCGTTGCCTTACTAGATCTCAGCAAGGCATTTAATTCGATGAATTTCGATATGGACTTCATGAGGATACAATTAAATTAATTTTCTTAAACATAGGAAGCTGTTGTGGTTTTTATCACACTAGCGATTCCTATCTAAATATTCTTATTCAAAAGTCAAACTTGAAATAATGTTCTAATCTATTGATGAACAAATGCTGTTGCGTTGCCTTACTAGATCTCAGCAAGGCATTTAATTCGATGAATTTCGATATGGACTTCATGAGGATACAATTAAATTAATTTTCTTAAACATAGGAAGCTGTTGTGGTTTTTATCACACTAGCGATTCCTATCTAAATATTCTTATTCAAAAGTCAAACTTGAAATAATGTTCTAATCTATTGATGAACAAATGCTGTTGCGTTGCCTTACTAGATCTCAGCAAGGCATTTAATTCGATGAATTTCGATATGGACTTCATGAGGATACAATTAAATTAATTTTCTTAAACATAGGAAGCTGTTGTGGTTTTTATCACACTAGCGATTCCTATCTAAATATTCTTATTCAAAAGTCAAACTTGAAATAATGTTCTAATCTATTGATGAACAAATGCTGTTGCGTTGCCTTACTAGATCTCAGCAAGGCATTTAATTCGATGAATTTCGATATGGACTTCATGAGGATACAATTAAATTAATTTTCTTAAACATAGGAAGCTGTTGTGGTTTTTATCACACTAGCGATTCCTATCTAAATATTCTTATTCAAAAGTCAAACTTGAAATAATGTTCTAATCTATTGATGAACAAATGCTGTTGCGTTGCCTTACTAGATCTCAGCAAGGCATTTAATTCGATGAATTTCGAAAGAAAATTATGGACTTCATGAGGATACAATTAAATTAATTTTCTTAAACATAGGAAGCTGTTGTGGTTTTTATCACACTAGCGATTCCTATCTAAATATTCTTATTCAAAAGTCAAACTTGAAATAATGTTCTAATCTATTGATGAACGCGCTTGAATACAATGCGGAAAATTTCCTTTAAACCGTGGTACTGCGGTTGAAGTAGTTCAAACGATTAACACTTCTTCCAAAAAGATTTAAATTCCGTCCATGCCTAATCTTTGTATAGTTATAATGTTTTGAGCCCATAGAAGGAACACCTTATTTTAACTCTTTCTCTATATGTGAATTGATCTACCAAGTATATTGAGTAGTGTCAAGATGGCAGTGTAATAAAGGAAAGATTATATTTAAGTAACAAGAAGAATGTGTTGTGATGCTAAAATTAACACCGTATTTATAACTTGTCTTAGACAGGGCGACGTGTGTTGTTTTCTAAATTCGCATCACTGTACCAACGAACCGCTGCCCTCTGTTACTGGTGATGTATACCATAACGCCTTACAAGTAGTGCCGTGCGCGAAGTCAGATGTCGCCGCGATAATGAAATAGAAGACGCTCTACTTTCACCTGATGCTTTTAGACTTTGGATATAAATTAGTTTTGAGAAGTATATAGCATTTTTTCAAGAAACATAAAAAATTCCTTGGCAGTTTGATTTTAATATCATTTATCAGTTGATAACAGCTAATGGGTAGTTGAGACTTCTGTCAATTGATAAGATAAAGGATTATAAAATTTGATATTCTAGAAACATTTAAGAAGTGTCTCGTTTACGTCTTGTATGTCTCAAACAAGAACATTTGCATAATCTTGACACTTAGCTCTTGGTTACATTGTTGAATCTTCTTTTTTCAAGTGGTTACTGAATTTGATGTAATGTGCGGTCGTTTTCAAGTTTCGCGTCACTTTTCATCCATTTTTCGCAATGTTACTTGCACTGGACGGAGCTTCCACTGGAAACACCATCCTCATAGACTCTTGCCCGCTTTTATGTGCGCTTTAATCTGGAAAACTCAAGGGCGGCAGGTATTTGGAGAACATCTTTGCTACATTATTAGTGTTCTCAAAAAATATTCATGTTAGATGGATAGCCTCACAGGATAACCTAGCGGATCAACCCTCTCGCACACCTACCGATGCCTTGCCACTTCTTATCTTCCCTCCATAGACTTTTTAGTAGTGCATCTTAATTTTTGCAATACAATTAGCAATTTTACCATACAGAATTAGTTTTCAACTTTTTAAAATGTTTTTGTATTTATAGGGCGCCATTTTGTAAAATTTAGTTCACGAATTTGTCATTGGAAAATCTGATGCAAACGGAATATAAAGTCCTGTGTTTGTGGATTTCTTATGTCAATTTGTTAGAAAATCATTTTCAGTTTTAATTTCAACATCTATGACATTTAGTCTTTCATTTTATATTTCCTCAACGCTAAATTTCAAAAATGGATTGATGTCATTTAAATAATGTAACAGATGTTTCGCAATCTTCTCATCTTTCACTACACAAAGTATATCGTCTACATAGCGAGCGTACATATATAACTGGTTTTTGTTATGTATATATGTATATATATATATATTCGGTATCGAGTATTCCATCACCAATGCTAATTATTTTTATCTTCATTATATGCAAATTCTAATAAATATTAATATTTTAGCTTATTCACTACTTACTTAATTTGAACACTTAATCTTCTCGTTTTTGCTAGATTTTAGATGAAGAATTTCGATGACGTATTAACTAAACGAGTGAAGAAAGTTTATGAAGATTATGGCGATGAGAGGTTAAGTGTAGAAACCATAATGTATGTTCTTACACAAAACTTTAAAGAATACAAAAACAAACCTGTCAAGGTTTTCAAAGATTCCGTTTTGGCTTCTTTTCGTTTTATCAAACGTATCACTGTGCAATTATGTTAATTTAAGCGTATCGTAAATTTCAATATCCACCCGTAAGGCTGCAAAGCTATTTTGTAAAAATTTTCAAACAATTAGAGATGATAATTTTGCTCATATTAACATTCCTATTGGTGAATGTCCTCACATCTAGTTTGGAACATTTGCACTAAAAAGGTATTACTTTGCCTACGGCATTTGAAAATATTGACTTATTCCAATGTAGCTTCCGATTTTTTAGGAAATCAAAGTCTTCGCGTACCTAATGTCCACACAGAATTAAGGGTCTAATAAAGCAACTACAGCTGCCTATTTTCAAGGGGCAGAATTAGCACTTTATGCTTTAATTTGTTGATGTTTTTACATTTTCATGACGATTGTTTGATGTCGAGTAAAATTTGATCTATTTCTTAAAAATATTTTAAAAAAGTTGTACCTTTTTATAAAGACTGCTTCTGCCAACTAAGAATGCGTCTTGGGTCCCCGTGAGCTTTTAAGACCAATAATACTAATTTATTTCATATCAGGTATTTGTTAACTTCCAAAGTTCACATAACTTAAACTTTTGCATTCTAACGGAAAGTAAGTCTTGATAAAATCATTGTTTTCATTTTTTTGATAGTGGGTAGTAGTTTAGATCCTAACAAATCATTTTGACTATAGTAAACCAGTATCGTATCCAGACTTGCCAACGAGCCGAGCTCAACTCAATCACTCCATTTATTTGTTATTTATTTATAAACGCTTTATTCTTGGATTGACATACAGTAAAAAAGAAAATAATATTTACAAAACACTCGGGCGTGGTGTATTCTTGAAAATTTGGTAAACATAGGATGGTTTTCGTCATTTCGAACCTTCAAAATAGTTTTGCTATACACATTTTTAAATTGTTGGTTGAGCGTTTCGAACAGATTATGCTTGTTAATACTTGCAACCACTGAAAAAAAATTCAATGCACTTTCGGAGCTTAGCACGAAGCTTTCACTAAAACCAGGTAGCCATACTTCGCAGGCATATAATATAACCGGACCTATATAAGTATTAAAAATAAATGGCTTTGTGCAATGTCCATAAATGTTATCAAATACGTAAGTGACTTAATAATATGATTGGCTTTACCGACAATAGCGTTAACATGTTTTTTCCAAGGTAAATTTGATTCGAAAGCTAATCCGAGCTAGTTGAAAGATAACACTTAATGAATAGCCTCTTCATTTAAACAGGGCAATCGGAAACGTTTGAGACAAAATTGCTATTATTGTGTTTGTTGAAAAAAGTTACCTCTTGCGCTTTTGCTGAATTAAGAATTAAATTTTTATTATTTGAAAGTTCTATTAGCTTATCAGTTGCTGCATAGTATGAGATAAAATCATCCTCGAAATTATCAGCTCTTATGTGCAATAGTTTAGTAGCATAAGAGTACTTGGCAACGTTCCCAACATTATCGGGTGTGCAAATAGTAATTTCATTAGTAGGGCGGCCCAAAATATGACCTTAAAAAAGAATTTTAGGAGCCTATAATATGTCTGAAAAAGAGCTTAATATGACCTAAAATATGACTTTAAAAAAATTGGAACAAGAAAAATTATAAATTATTCACGTATCCAATAACATAAAATTTAACATTTTCATCACTGAAATGACGATCCTTCTCCAAAATCTTGCTTAATTTTGAAAAAGATCGCTCAATAACTGCATCTGAAGCTGGGCAGTTTTGAAGTTTTGCATAAACAGCAGGAGTTTGTTCACCGTTTGCACCCAGAATTTTCTTCAGATCATGCATTTGGTCAATTCTATCTTGAAGATATCGCACCACATTTTGACTATCGCTGAAAACCTTGATATCATTAATCCACAATTGAATTTTTTGGTGCCCTTCTACAATCGTACAGTCATCTCGCTCCAAGTTCTTGATAAGAGCAGGTAGTCCAGAATACATTCGACAGATTTTGGTAAGCATGTTGGGTATTTCTGGTGATGATACCGCCGCAATTGCCTTTGTAACAATTATCCCTTCCCCTGCAAAATTGCATACAATTTCCTTGACTGCACTCCAGTTTGAACCATACCAAAGAGTGGCCTCAATCCATGTACCCCATCTGGTTTGTACCGGCTCTGGGGGGACCCCGATGCTGCTGAATTGTGACCGTCTTTCTCGATTTTTCACAACTGAACTTTTTACTGCCGATATCAAATCATTGATTGGTGAAAATTCAGCTTTAATCATCATCGCAACATTGTGGAGAAGATGGCACATACAAGTCAAATGATGCAAATTAGGGTACATTTCCCGAAGAATTTTCAATGCAGCTTTCATATATGCTGCAGCGTCGGATAAGCATAGCAAAAAATCATCTCTCGGAATTTCAAACTGACGCAACACATCATCAATAAGCCTTGCAATGGTTTGTGAATTTGCATCTGCAACGACAGCAACTTCAACTAAGGCTGGTTTTGAGAAATCTGATATTTTCCCGAGAAATACATGAACATATTTTTTCATTGATATCTGGGTTTCGTCCACAATAATGAACACTTTCTTTTCTTTCATATCGCCCTTAATTTGTTTGAGTTTGTTTTCGGTGACGGTCTTTGTAATTCGGCGACATGTCTCACTTGGCAGTTTTCTTTTCATGTTTCTCGAAGAAACTTTGCAGTTTGTTAACTCGATGAAATGGAATATTTGCAGTCAAGCACAACTCCACGAAATCTTCATCAAAATGATCTGTTGAAAAATCTAAGCTGCACTGTGATAGTTGTTGAAAGTTTGCTGATTTTTTCATGTGTCCATCTGTTTTTCTATGTTGTTCATATAAATAGGCTTTATTGCAGGAAACTTCGCAATTGCATAACTTGCATACCAGTGTCTTTCCAGCAACTATTTTGAACTCGCTGGGATATTTTCGTTGTGCGTTAAAGCTTTCTTAGGCATTTTTCTCTTAAAAGGCAAATATGACTTTTAATATAACTTTATTGCTCTAACGATAAAATATGCCCCTATATGATCTAACGAAGTGGCCACAATAAGCTTATTTGCACTAATTACCTGTTCAGGCACATCAAACAAGCGATAATTGACTCATAAACGCAATATGACTTTATTGACTTTGCGCCGCCCTATTCATTAGTGTCCTCAGTGAGCCACTCATGGAACCCCCTTGCGGGATTCCAACATTAACTTCAATTTCATCAGATACAATAATAATAGCTAACTTGACTGCTTGTTTCTACTTTTTCATATCACTTGATAGCCATATAGAAAGTCAGGTAGAATAACAATGGATATGATTTAGCAGCTTGTTCTGAATGCTGATGAATAATCTATAAATAGACCCATAACAGCTATTAAATGTTTATCAATTGAGCTAGCAATAAAATCCAAAGTGCATCTGTGGTGGACCTCCCTGATTTATATGCAAACTGATTGACATCATCAGTGGATACCAATTTTTTCCAGTGACCTTGGTGTGACAGTTGGCACGGGGATTGGACGAAACTTTTTCATGTTTAGCATATTTGCAGACTCATCTTTAGGTACTGGTGTTACCCATGCATATTTATATTTTTCAGGATATTTCATTTCCTGTAGACTGCGTTAAGAAATGCGATGATACGGGACAGCCAGTTCTCTTGCATTAACTTTGTAAATCCAAGGAGAGATGTTGCCAGGCTCAGGTAATTTGTCTGAAAATATTTTTAATATTGCTTTCTGTAATAGTTGGACCAATAACGTTGTCATTATTATTTAATATAAGATCATCATCTTGGGCGTAGTATTCATTGATTCGAGTAAAAAAATTTTTTATTAGATTAGCATCCTGTTCAGTTAGCTTATCTTGTTTGTGTTTGGTTTAGTTCTACGTTTCATTTCATTGTAAATGTATATGTCTTGTCTATTTATCGATCTAAAAGATATCCGTCGATATTCAAGAATCGTTTTATTGATTAGCCTCTGAATTTCATTTCTACTAGTTAGTTGCCGTATTTTATTGCTTTTTGTTTAAGTTTCACTAGGTTTTTGAGATCATCTTTGTTAACAATTCTAGTAAGAATGTTCTTACAGTTACCTTTGTTTGACTGCTTACATTGGCCAAGCAAGAACACAATATATCCTTCAACAGTTTCGAAAACATAGTTAATGTCATCTGTATTATCGTAGAGCACAGACCAGTCGGTACATTCTAAAGCACACTGTAGTTGATGGTGGTCATGGGCGTCGATCATAGGGGATATTGGGGAGTTATCCCCCTCCCCCCAAATATTCAATTTTTGAAATAATCATGATTTATCCTCTAAAAAATAATTAATTTAGCAATTTTTAGTAGTTATTTAAAATAAATATGAAATTTCAATTGCAATTTACCCTTCAAAGCACATCATTATAACACGTTTTTTGCTGCTAGCAGTTTATTCTATTGCATTTATCAAAAAAATTTAAGAGTGATTATAATTTTAGACTATTTTAACGGCTGAAGCAGTTAGTAGCAGTAAACCAGCCAGGCTCATACTGTGTCATGTGGACAAAAGGCAGCCCTAGTTGAACGTGTTTATGAGCCCGCTATTGCAAAAATGCTTGACAAAAGTTGTGGAACATGGGCATTCGTTTACTAATGCTTATGGCAAACAAGAAATAAAAAAAATTATATGGTAAACCATAAATTTCGATTTTTTGTTTTTATTTCATATTCTAGTATAATATACATTGCATATTTTTAATGTTATTTTTATGGATTTTGTATTAAATTTTTATTAACATGAAATGCTATACCCCTAAGAAAATAAATTGACGTCACTGATCGCGATTATATAAAATTTGCGTGTTTGAGACTAATGTATAGCGTGGTTTGTTGCGACAGTCAATAAGAGAACAGAGAGTGATAATCATATGATATTGTATATTTGCTGTACCCAATGGCGCCATTACCTGAGCATTATAGAAGGAATGTTTTAAGACATATGCAACATCTAATTAAGACTTATTAGGAATATATGTAGCTTGATTTACACAATTCTCCATACCAACAGACTCACAGAATACTCAACGTGGCTCGTTCACATCTCCAACAACAATTATGTAAGCCCTAGGATGGCTCTGGATAGTATTTGTCATTATTTTACGAATCATTCTTTTACAGGTTCTTTTATTACGTTGTGGACCATAGTATATATTATCTTCAATAACTGAGGTATATTCTGATGGTAAGAAGCGCCGACAACAACTAAGCAAGAAAAGTGCAATGTCTGGAATAGAGATCATTGTTTGTATTTTTTATTGACATAATAATGAGGCCACTACTACCAGTTTCAGTAAACACAATTAAATCGCGATCGCTGCGAAATATATAGTAATCTTCTATTTCATAACATACAGTTGCATGGAAGGTTTTCAGTTTTGTTTCTTGTAGTATAATAACATCATAATCGTAGCTTACTAAAACCATCTCTTTCAATAACCAAAATTTCTAAAGAAAACTATTAACGTTATTGTTATATACAGAAGGAAACGACATATTTGACATGTTAAAGTTCTTCTTTTTAGTAGGTAGTCGTTTTCTAGATACTTCTTTGTCATCAACATGAAGTTTTAGATTACGAATTATTATTCTATCTTTAGAAATTTAATCAAACCGTTTCTTCAACATCTGTTTTTCTACTTCTNAGCACATCATTATAACACGTTTTTTGCTGCTAGCAGTTTATTCTATTGCATTTATCAAAAAAATTTAAGAGTGATTATAATTTTAGACTATTTTAACGGCTGAAGCAGTTAGTAGCAGTAAACCAGCCAGGCTCATACTGTGTCATGTGGACAAAAGGCAGCCCTAGTTGAACGTGTTTATGAGCCCGCTATTGCAAAAATGCTTGACAAAAGTTGTGGAACATGGGCATTCGTTTACTAATGCTTATGGCAAACAAGAAATAAAAAAAATTATATGGTAAACCATAAATTTCGATTTTTTGTTTTTATTTCATATTCTAGTATAATATACATTGCATATTTTTAATGTTATTTTTATGGATTTTGTATTAAATTTTTATTAACATGAAATGCTATACCCCTAAGAAAATAAATTGACGTCACTGATCGCGATTATATAAAATTTGCGTGTTTGAGACTAATGTATAGCGTGGTTTGTTGCGACAGTCAATAAGAGAACAGAGAGTGATAATCATATGATATTGTATATTTGCTGTACCCAATGGCGCCATTACCTGAGCATTATAGAAGGAATGTTTTAAGACATATGCAACATCTAATTAAGACTTATTAGGAATATATGTAGCTTGATTTACACAATTCTCCATACCAACAGACTCACAGAATACTCAACGTGGCTCGTTCACATCTCCAACAACAATTATGTAAGCCCTAGGATGGCTCTGGATAGTATTTGTCATTATTTTACGAATCATTCTTTTACAGGTTCTTTTATTACGTTGTGGACCATAGTATATATTATCTTCAATAACTGAGGTATATTCTGATGGTAAGAAGCGCCGACAACAACTAAGCAAGAAAAGTGCAATGTCTGGAATAGAGATCATTGTTTGTATTTTTTATTGACATAATAATGAGGCCACTACTACCAGTTTCAGTAAACACAATTAAATCGCGATCGCTGCGAAATATATAGTAATCTTCTATTTCATAACATACAGTTGCATGGAAGGTTTTCAGTTTTGTTTCTTGTAGTATAATAACATCATAATCGTAGCTTACTAAAACCATCTCTTTCAATAACCAAAATTTCTAAAGAAAACTATTAACGTTATTGTTATATACAGAAGGAAACGACATATTTGACATGTTAAAGTTCTTCTTTTTAGTAGGTAGTCGTTTTCTAGATACTTCTTTGTCATCAACATGAAGTTTTAGATTACGAATTATTATTCTATCTTTAGAAATTTAATCAAACCGTTTCTTCAACATCTGTTTTTCTACTTCTCGTTCCAAACATTTTCATTGAATGATTTTAACTTTCGAGCATTTGATATGAGTATTCGGGCATCCCGTGTCGATGACAACGAGACTATTAGGCTTCTTGAAGTGATCTACAAGTAACATATTTACCTAGTCGACGTATATTTTGAATACATCCAAAATCGGGTGTGATATGTTTTAGAATACGTTTTACTTGACATTCTTCTTGACTAAGGTAACCACAGTTATTTGATTCGTTGTCAATTTTTATCATTCGTTTAATATCCTGTGAAAGAAGAAGATTATCATTATGGTAAAATCATCAGTTTTACTTTTCATCGAGTGTGCACATTTTTCCGCAACGTTAATAGATTTTCCAAATTTGAATTGACTTGCGTTTTTCCAAGTTCAGCTATCAATAAATCTTTCTTCCGTTATCAGCACAGTTATTGCATATACTTAAGTATAACATTTGTCTTTAATTCTAATAGAAATTGCAACTGTGGTGAAGTATATACTGTACATGAGGATGTCCAATCCTAGGCATGCTAACTCCACATGTATTACAGGAAAATATAACATCATCATTTATTACAATGTTGCATGTTTTGCATTTCCTATGAAGAATTTAATTAAATCTACTAGTTAATTTGATTGTAAGAGCGGAAACAAAACCGACTGTTCCCTACAATGTTTTCAGCATTGGATATACAACGAGGCTGTTTTAAACATAGCTCATTTATTGTTCTGGTTTTCCATTTTCAGGCAAAATTAGTGCATTTTAGCCCCATTATTTCATGTAATTAATCTGATCGTTCAGACCTTTCTTATTGTTTCATTCAATATACGGTTCTTGTTGTCTTATTTTCAAATGTTTATTAAATGACAGGAAAAACTATGTAAAAATATTTTGAGAGCCGTAAGTTTTTTAGCGAACTTATGGCATCTATTTGGGTCCCGAGTGGAGCTTAACACATTCGTCTCGTTGACAAGTTAGATCGTATCCAGGGAGGCAAGTGTTCAATATTGATTTTTCCTTCTAAAAGATTTACTTTTCTTTAAGAAATATTGAGAACTAAGTTAGGGTAAAATTCATTTACTTTTGCTATATTTTTCTACACTTTCGCGAAGGTGTCAACTTATTCATCCTTGCAACATCTATTTAGGATTTAACTAATCGTTTTAATTCCATTGAATAAAATATTTTAAGGTGTGATTTGTCAAAAATCAGAAAACAACGGTTTACAATTGAATATTTTATATCCAGCAAATAATCATTTAATTCTGCGAGTAATGTTGATTAGTTATTTCGAATTAATCACTTAGTTACTCTTATGCACCAGCTTGAGACCTTTTCAATAATTTATGCTACAGATACTATCTTCTACTTTTAAACGATACTAATTTAAGTAGTATTGTAAAACTTTTGCTATTCAACTTTGTTATTTTCGATGCCGTTTTTCCAAAAGAGGACTGTTGTAACATTTTCCATAATTGCACAGTAAATAATTCTGGAAAGCAGGAAGATTCGTCTCAGTATTTGGCTCACCTATCTCGGAAAACGTCAGTTCATAAGGAAAAACCACCTTCCAAAGAATCAGAGCCCAGTGCAATCCCCTCTCAACGTTTGAGGTAAAAAATTGAAATTTTATTATTATTATGTTTCCCTTATTTCACACTGATATGCTTGATCAAATCTTTGCTTTCGAATAGAACTCTATTTTTTTCAGGTTTACAAGCCTCAATTGTATAGTTTACGTTTCAATTCTCCTCATTGTAATAGTTTTTGATAACAAATTTAGTCAAAATTAAGTTTTTATACTGTCATACCTTGTCTAAAAATTTCTAGTATTTGGGAATACACACTTTTAGTTCAATAAACGTAAAATTAGAATAACGGTTTCCACAGCTGAACCGGTAACGTTGTCATATCTAATAACACGTTTAAATTTATTATAAGTTTCGTAGGCAATTTTGCAAAATTCAGTAATTTGGCAATACTAATTTTTTCATTTTCTTAATATTTTAAAGAAGCTTTCTGTATTTGAATTTTCAAATCAAAACTTTTGTGCATTTCCTAGTTCTATTCCAGATAGTCATAAATTCACATTTTAGTAGAATAACGTATATTGTTTTAATTTGTTTTCCTGTTGAATAATAGTAATTTGAGTTTATAGTGATGTTGCTGGCTTAGATGCTACCATTGAAGACCTATGTAAAGTTCTTATCCACATCAGACATCCTGAGATTTTTACTCATATTGGAATTCAACCACCAACTGGTTTGTTGTTACATGGACCGCCTGGAACAGGAAAAACATTTCTTGCTAAATGTCTAGCTGGTGAAATGGGCTTACAATTGCTCCGAGTTTCAGGCCCCGAAATCATTTCAGGCATATCTGGAGAATCCGAGCAGCGAATCCGTGAATTATTCAACAAAGCAAAGAAAATGGCGCCTTGTGTTTTATTTTTTGATGAAATCGATGCCATTACATCCAAGCGAGAGTCGGCTTCTAAGGTTGGTAATTCTGCTAAGTTACCAAATCATAATCCATATCACTTTCAAACCAATTCCTAACTTAATTACTCATTATTGATTTTAAAATTTCCTTTCAAAGATTCATTATTTTACTGATTCTATCGAAATTCAATTAATTGCAAGCATTTCCTATAAGGGTAATTGAAGTATTCTAGTCTTTATTTGTCATATTTAATATATCTTTTATTGCCATGGTGGCGTCTTTCGTGCAAGACCACTTTGGAAATGTTTTTTGTTTTGAGTAGAAGTTGAAAAAATATTGTTGTGTTACATTATAAATATATATTATATTTTCTTTTAGGAAGAATCAATAGCATGCAAGTTCAATACAAGGCTTATATATTGCTTCATTCTTTTTTGTATTGCTAATGAGGCCAAAATTTCAACAAATACATTTTTAGTATTCTATTAATATATGTGTAACGGACTTAGAAAAGGGGTCACCCAGCCAAAAATGACTTTTGTTGCCCATCAGCTTCTTCAATCATTATTCTTCCAGAGACTTCACTGAGTTCAACATTTCAACACTTTCGTGATCTGAGAATGGATCCTCGTCATTTTTTCTATCTGAAAAATACTCCATTTCATAAATAAGTAGCTCACTTTCTAGCTCTACACTGCCTACTAGCCCTGCTCTATCCATTTTCAGGCTTAACTCACATTAATGGCATCGTTGCGCAATTGTAGTGGTAGCCACGTGGCAAAATTTTCCTTCGCATAAATAGGTACACACAAAAACATGCTTGAACTTTGACCAGTTTTCTCAAAAATTGTACACAATCCCAAATGACCCCTTTTCCTAGTTCGTTACACATATTCTTAAATATTAACTGTGATTTGAAATCCCTTATTTCTGTAACGCGAACCGAGTTCCAGCCAATAAGTTACGGTCAACATCAAATCACGTTGAATGCGGATATCTATTAGAAACGTGCTGCTTCTTTTCAAAGCTTATATATTTCCAAATATATTCATAGGCCATTTGTCCTAGAGCCACAAATTTTAAAATCTTCACTAATAGAGTTTCCTTATAAGTTTACTTCCAAACTTACATGATTATTACTAATCTAGAAGCGCAAGCACTCGACGAGATTTGTTTCTAGAGTGCGGATTAAAGAACGTCAACATGAACCAAATAGAAAAATTTTACTATCATTATACGCAACATGAAAAGTCTATTATAGTAAAAGGCATCATAAATAATTATTATCTCAACAATGTAGTATTGATGAATGTGGTACATTGTTACCGTAAGTTAATTATTAACTTGAAGAAATCTAGCTTGTATTATATTACTTAATATAATATAATGAAGTAATTAATTTTTTTAGGAAATGGAAAAGAGAGTAGTGTCGCAATTAATTACATGCATGGATGAGATTGCATCGACAGAAGAGAATAAATCTCAGGTATTGGTATTGGGAGCTACCAACAGACCCGAACTGATTGACTCAGCACTTAGACGTGCCGGCCGCTTCGATCGTGAAATTCGCCTTGGAATACCGAATCCAATTCAAAGAGAAGCTATTTTGCGTTGTGTTTGTTCCAAATTAAAAACTAGTGAAGATTTCTCCTGGACAGAATTGTCGGAACTTACTCCCGGATTCGTAGGAGCAGATTTTGTCGCACTTAGTCGAGAAGCTGCACTTCATGCCATCGATTCTGTTCTAAAGTCAAAAACAAATCAGAAGACACCATTTCAAAGTCTTCTTCAAAATGAAGATTGTCTAAATTTAAATCTTGAAAATGTTCATGTTACTATCAATGACTTTAAGGCATGTGTTTACTTTATAATTATTTAATAATTTATTTTTTCTAACAAGACTAGCTGTTACAATGTACACTTCCTGCCAAAATGTCTTGCCGGACCACCTCGTTATTTCTAAATTCATCGATGTTTTTGAAGTCAGATATATTTACATTTTTCTTTCTCTTTTCAGGTGAAGCAAATTTTGAATGGGACAAGTGAACGTCCTTCCTTGGCCGGGAAGCTCCATTGAGAAAGTGTGGAACCTCCTTGAAAACACAGTGATGAGAAAGAAGCCTCATATGATGAAAGTACTCTTATTTTCTCTTGGTTGTGTCTGGCATTGAGAATTAGATATTGAAATCTTGAGAAAACTTATTGAATCTATGCCTTGAAGAAGCCAAGCTGCGATTTTGTGTAAGGGTGCTCTTACAAAATACTGATTTTCGCCTGTATCGTCAGTAGATGCGTTTTTTTCGGAAGTACGGAGAGATTTGTTTTATTATCTCAAACCAAGTATTTGCCATGGAAATTAGATATTTTTTCCCTTGCTTGGGTTTGGAATATTTTCTATACCCCCAATAACTCCATATATATATATATATATATATATATATATCGTTTAAAAGTAAACATGCAGTTAAAAATAACTATTCAAACTAAATGTTGATGAAGACATTCTGGCGGAAGTGTATAATTTTCCAAATATCAAATAGTCTTAATCGGTAGATTTTCCAAAAAAACTGCTGACTTTCGTTAAGTTAATTTCCACCAGTCTGTGTTTCTTTTAAAAGGAAAAGCAGTTTTATCTACACTTTTATACCATCTTCCTCAAGCCTGTAGTCAAATTGGGTATGGAGACATTTGTGCTAAAGTGTATTTCTGGGCTTAAAGTACTTTAAAGATTAACTATTGTTCTACGAATATTCGGCTTTTTAAAATCTTTAAAATTCTCTCCATGCTTAACAGTTAGTCGTCATTTACATTCGTACTAGGTGACAGTTCTTGTGGGTGAATTTGATTCAAAATTGGTATTTGGCAATATAGTGATATAAAATATAAAATCATTCCACTAAGCGACAACTTATACAAAGTTTGTGCTTGTCCATGTATTGCACACAAATTTATTGCAAATGAAGAATGTCTTTTTTCATTTTGATCTAACCTTCGAGAAAATATGAAGTATTTTCCTTACCATGTTTGGAGGTGAAAGGTGACTGATAGGGTTTGGAATATCCAAGTTTTTCAATTGCAGATTTGATACTTAATTGCAGATGTGGAGATATGGATAGCTTGTAAGATTGAATACCTAATGTGAATCTTCATGGTCGTCAGCACTCCACATAAAGCAGCCGGAAAACAGAAAATATCGATTCAATTGACATTCACAAAGCAAATGGGAGCACGAACTAACCTCTGGCTCGGTTTTAAAATGTAAATGAAAGAGGGACACTTATCTATCTTGTGGTGCTTTTCGATGTTGAATATCTTTTTTAACGCTTTTTTTTCAAGAAACCATAAAAAAATTTTAAAAAATACTCATATACGATCCACAGAATCTAGAAACTTTTTTCAAATTTCTAGGAGTTTTAAAATTTACAATCCTTCACTGAAATTTTTGCATTAGCTTGGCGTTAATCTTAAATTGATATATTTTTATTTAATTCATTAGGCTGTACTCCGTCATGTTGTTCCCTCTGCCAAACGGGAAGGCTTTGCTTCTGTGCCTTCTGTTTCATGGGATAATGTCGGGGGTTTGGGTTGGGTGCGCAAAGAGTTACGTGCAGCAATGTTGGGAGCAGTGCGTCATTCAGATTTGTATGCATCGCTGGGCTTAGAGGCCACTGGTGGAATACTTCTTACCGGACCACCGGGCTGTGGCAAAACATTAGTTGCAAGAGCAGTTGCTTCCGAAGCTGGTATAAGTTTTATCAGGTGTGTTAATATCTACTCTTTCTTTTCATGATATATAATTTACATGTTGGGGTAAATTAATGCTACAATTGTCAAGAAGAAAAGCAAATAAAAAGCATCAGCTGTTAAAATAACAAATAACAATCTTTTATTGACCTGCTTTATAACGATGTTAAATAACATACCAACCCTTTTTGTCTAATAATCAAAATCCCGTTTTTAGTGTTAAAGGACCGGAACTTTTAAACATGTATGTTGGTGAATCAGAAAGAGCAGTGCGCAGGTGTTTCGAAAGAGCTCGAAATTCCGCACCTTGTGTTATCTTTTTCGATGAATTAGATGCTTTGTGTCCTAAAAGAACTGTTGGCGAAGGTATTCACAGATTAATTTTTTGCATGCGTACTTTACTTTATTCAAAGGTACGTTACAAAAATTAAAAATAAATGATATCTGCAAAATCTAATTGAAAGTTTTCTCTTGGCAAACACAACTTTTTTGAAATTCAATATGTCAATATCTTTAAGACAATGTGTTAAAAAATCGTTTAAAACAAATTTAAAAAACATTGTTTACGTATATTATTGGTTATTTTTTCTATTACTTATTTCTCCGAAAAATAAAGACCCCACTTGGAATTTTTTTGAATGTGGCCATGAGTGTTCATGTCATGCACAGTGCTGACGTCCGTAAGACAGATGTTACCTCACTTTTTGGTCACGTTTGTTTTTTTCCATTCAATCTTCTTGAAATATAACTTCTATTTCTTTGAGCTTTCAGACTAGAAATCAATAAACAAAAAAACTAAAAATATATGTTTTTTTTCGAGAATTAAGCACGTTTAAAACGTTTTTTTCATACAAATAAATGCATGTATTTTAGTCTTCCTACAGAATATCTTTGGGTAATTAAACACAGTTATTATGTGATGTCTAATTAATGCACTTAAAGGAAAATAATGAATATTTTTTACTATCGTGTGATATTATTTCAAAAAGAATTTTTGCATAACTTTCTGTTTTGGATTCTAGTTCTAAATGGTATCAGGAGATTCTGGCATGTATCTTATTATGTGCTAATAAGTAATGTGATTTCTAAGAATAGTTTTGACACGGCTGCGAGTTTTGTCAACGCTTGCCAACATTCCCGAATTGAGCGGGATATTTCCTTCTTTTTAAGATTTCGATGTTTCCCGCTCTCAACATAAGATACCCAGATTTTCAAATTCTTTTCCTCTTGAATGCATTTTGAGAAAAGAACAATTTGCAATGTTTTTAAAAATGCAATTTTACAGATTTATTACAATTAATTTTTCTTATAGTATTTTTGTGAAAACAGCCACAAATACATAGGAATCTTATATTTTTTGATTAGTGAAGTTTTACATTACCGGGAAATAAATTGCATAGAAGTGACATCTTACCATCTAGTAATATATACATGTAACAAGCTGCACTTTGATATTTAAACAATTTTTTTAGTTACACGGTTATTTCGCCCCGCGTTTATCACAAATCTCCGTTGCACTTAGTAATTCCCGCTTTTATACATTTTGTGTTAGCAGCTCTGCGATATCAACATCAACTATTTAACATCTAATATTAACATCAACAGATAATGGTGCTTCTAATGCATCTAAGCCCCGCGCAAACGATGCAACTTTTGTTGCTAAACCAATTATAGCGCGCAATGTGATAGGATAATTTTGAAATAATTTGACTTCCTCCCATGTGGTTTCTTATCTTAATTGGTTTAGCAACAAAATTGTATCGTCTGTGCCCTACCTAAAGTATACAGTACTAGGAAAATGTTGTCAACCGCATATTTTCTCATTTGTTAGTCGTAATATGATTTTTTGATAATGAAATTCGCTTCTTATGTATAAATTCCAAGAATGTACCATGGACCGTTTGTTATTAAGGCGTCCATGAATGTACATATTTTTGTACCCTAAAAAACTGCGTTTTTTGTTTTATAGAAAATTTATAAAAGTGTTTTTAGTTCCGTAATGTTTATAATATATTTGAGTGGAATGAGTAACAAATATTATATTAAGTAATGACAACTATTATTTAAATATATTTTCCATCATTTTCAACAATTTTGTTGAGATCAACCATCAGTTCCTCTAAAGCCCTACTAATTCGATGACATGTGAAATGAGACATTTGCTTATCCAAAAATGTAACAACATCTTCTCTGTCAGCAAAATTACCGGTTCAGAGTGATTCTAATCTTGCAAGGAGATACTGATCACAAAGATTACTGTCAAGCGAGTACAGTAGTTGCTTCACCAACTTGATGAAGTTATCTGTTTGATGAGTTGTTGTCGCTCTGGAGGTGTGGGGCCTGGCGTTGTCCTGAACGAACACCATGTTTTGTTGTTGAATACCACGTGGGTGATCTTCAAAAAGGGTAACCATATTCTTCAAGAAGGTTCTTTTTAACAATAGAATATTTTATATCAACATTTTAAAAGAAAATACGCAGTTTTTTATGGGACATCCTATAAATGTGTAAATACTGTAACAGCTTGGTAGATGAGCATAATTTACAAAGCATTATGGAAAAACGTAGTAAACGTTTAGGGGAATCCTCAGCACGTGTTGTCAATCAATTACTTACAGAGTTGGATGGAATTGAATCTCGTCGCGGTGTATTCGTTTTGGGAGCTACAAACAGACCCGACACGCTGGATCCTGCAGTTCTTCGACCTGGCCGATTTGAAAGAACTCTTAAAATTGGATTGCCATCTCTTGAAGCCCGAGCAGACATTCTACGCGCATTGACTACCTCTTTGAATCTTAAGTATTATTTTGAATATGAAGTTTTGGGTAATTATAAGTACAATTAAGTTATCGCTAGCTATGCTATTCCAACATTAATTTCATTTAATACATTTTTCGTTATGCGCGTATTTTCTTTTTTAGGCCGAGTCTTATGTGGAAGCCTTTGTTAGCGTTTAACGATCACTTCAAATAAGCATAGGTTCTAGACCAGTGATGACCATATTTATATGGTTATATGATTAGCCAGTTTTGTTAATTAGTGAAGTTGTACGAACTTCGCCCTTTCTTTTATCATTATTTGTTAAATCTGAAAGATTTTTTTCAAAAGCATAATTTTTAAGAAAGTTGAAAAAACCATTTCAGTTTCAATGCCATTCGCTACGAAAATTTTGGTATTATAAAATACAATTTTTGGCCTTATTTTTGTAATTCAACAAAATTTAGTTTCTGTTAACTAAATATTATAGTCAAGACTTCTCTAGTATCCCACCTTCGAAACTTGTTCTGTGGGATACGCATGAGAATTTTTTAAAACGTAGTAGATTTATGTAATCAGTTGCTCGCATAAGAGGCTATCAGTTGCAGCTATTAGATTTTCATACCCAACTCGCACCTGTACGTCTGCACCCAACCCGACCTACATCCGCACTTTTTACCCTGATAATAAATCTGTACCCTAACCATATCCACACCCGCAATGAACAAAAATCATACTCGCACCACACCTAGAGAGTTTAAAATAAATAACCGGGTTTTTACCTACAAAAGGGTATTTTTCCCATAGTACGTATTTATATTGTAAAATAGATCATGAATTTCTACAACGTAGTTTTTACACGACACTAATATATCAGTCTCTTGTTCCGAATGTAGCAGAATACAATACTCTTGCACCATCAAATTTTTGTTGTACATGTAATGCATTACGCCCTACTGCATAGGTTTACACGTACACGTGCTAAATGCAAACTTCAAAATGAGAAGCAAGGATTGTATAATAATTTATTTGCAAAATGACACAAAGACCTCGCTACATTAATCGAGTAAAGGTTTATTGAGTCTTAATATGAAAAAATATATTTATTTCATGGACAGATGAATTTTTGAAGTAAATTGCATTTGCATACTTAGGCTATATATATATATATATATATATATATATATATTATATAATTGGGACCTTTACGCAACAGCAATTCACATCGTCGCCGCTGAGAGTCGTCGCATTCACTATTCATGATAATTCCTGTTATGTTCCCGCACTACATCC
>CABFPE010000400.1:317617-343966 GCA_900660155.1 Hofstenia miamia | reverse complement strand
ATAATATATAAAAAAATAATCATTCAAAAAAGAATCAAATTTTTATTCTTATTAATCCCCCATAATTAAAAAACAAGTGGTTGTTTTTTTTTTTTTTATTATTATTGTTAGTTTTTTTTTTTTTTTTTATTAAAATAATAAAAAATTTTTTTTTTTTCAAAAAAAAAACTTTTTTGTTGGAGGAAAAAAAAAAATATTTTTTTTGTTCATTCGAATTTTTTTTTTTTTAAAAAACAAAAAAAAGAAGCAGGTGGGATTTTTCTTTTTTTTTTTTTTTTTATTTATTTTTTTTTTTTTTATTAATGATTTTTTTTATAAGCAATGGACACCTCCTTCTCTCGGAGGCGGCAACAAAAAATAAACATGGTGTTGTTGTTGTTCTTCTTTTTTTTAAGAAGGCGCCATAATTACTAGCGTTGGCGGTCTTCTTAAAAAAGAATATTAAACAACCTTCTCCACCAACAACAATCGAAGAAGAAGCCCCCCACCATCTTCTTAATAAGAATTCTTTTTTTAGAATCCCTCCTCCTTATAATAATTATTCTTATTCTTTTTTTTTTTTTTTTTTCTTCCTTTATTCAAAAATTACGTTTGGCTGGGGGGGGGAAAATAATAATTATTTTTTATAATAATATTTTTATAATAATTATTAATTTCTTTTCCGCCTATTATAATCTTATTTTTATTCTTCCTCCCTCTTTTTTATTAAAAAATAAGTTTTTTTTTTTTATTAATAAAGAACGGTGTTGTTGGTGGTTGAATAATTAGTTTTATTGTTCGTTTGTTTAAACAACTATTAATTATCACCCGCCTACAGAGCCTCCACCAACCATTGTTTTTAACAACCACCACAAAAATAATTATTGCTTAACAACCACCTAAAAAGGAGGAGAAAAATAATAAAATAATAAAAAAAAAGCTTTTTATTAAAAAAAAAAAATAAAAATAATATTTTTACCTGAAATAAAAAAAATAATTATTACTTTATTGTATTCAACTTGATTTTGCAATCTACAGACTTAGTTAAAGATTGAATACGCTTACGTGTGAGATTGAATTTGGTATGATGAATCATAAATTGATATATGTTATGTTGTAGTGGCGAAGCAAAAATTACTGCTTTTATTCTTTGTCTGAGTATGAATATTTATCCTTCATCATTATTATTTTAACAAGAAATGTCTGAGCTCAATCTTTTTTTTTCTCATATAATAATAATTTCGTTTTTCTAACACAATAATATTTATTTGTAAAGGATAAAGGGTTTGAGGGCGGATGATAATTATTCTTCTTCCTTTTTTTTTCAAATGAATAGCTCTCTCAGATTTGAGGACGAAGCAAATTGTGGTCGATGTTTATTTTGTTGTTGATGTTAATTGTGGTCGATGGAAACGCTGTTGTTATTATTAACTATTATTATTATTAATTCTATGCGAACGTTGTAGTTGTTGTTATCTTATTTTTATTGGTGACGCAGGATCAGTCTCATTGTAGTATACTCCTACGTACCACCACCCATGATAATTGGCGATGTGTCTTGTTGTTGTGGACAATTACTGGTGTTGAACAAAAATCCGATTTAAAAAAAAAAAAAAAAAATAATCTTTTTTTTTATTTAAATCGTTGTTGTTGTCTAAATTTTCGTTTTACCAAGATCATCTTCCGTAGTAATTAATATTAGTACTTTTGATACTACTATTTTTGCATTACAATAATTTAATAAATTTTAAATAAACTGAATACATAAAACATGCAAAACAACATTTCAGAGCTTGCCAATTCATTCCAATATCAGGGTAATGACTTCAAAACAATTAGAATACACTTTTTGTATCTCTTTTAGTGGTGTACTTGATTTAAATCAATAATTGAACTAGTAATATGCTTTGATTTAAATCAGGATTTAAATTGACCAACACTGCCAATCACATAGCCTAACCGTAGCCTAAGGGAACTGCTGCGCATGAAATATTTAATTGGAATGTTCCTATACGTGTGCGTGGGATTGGGTGTTAGCTTGCAACGACAAAAGCAATGACAAAGCATTCATGTTTTGTACTAAAAATTGTAATCATCTTATGGGAATATTAAGTCATCTTATGTCTGTTTTCAGTTAAATTTGTAAAATATCCGCGTTTGTCAATAACAGCTAGTTTGAGCACAGTATTGGATTTAAACTCAAAATAGGTCGAACATTTGTGTTTTTTTTAAATTGCAGTCCTTTGGCAGAAACCGCATCCAACATTTATTATTTTGTCCAAATGTGAAAACTCCACTAATATTATGCACTGTGTATACAAATATGCATCATTCAATATATCTTCGTGGATTTTTGCATCACCTTTTTGTACAATAAAATATTGTACATTTTAGAGATGTGAATGTGCTTAACTTAAAAATCACTGGCTCAGCTTAACACGGCTTTTCCTTGACGGCTATGTTTTCAAATGCACTTTGTTCACATTAAACTTGCTTCCTTCTTAAACATTCTTTTGCAAATCAAAATGAATTTTTTTCGTCAACGAAGTAAAATTAGAGGAATGCTTCGCAGTGGAAACGAATTTTCCAAAATTGGTTTTATTATAATTGTAAATCGGTTTCATTTCTTTCAGGTTAACTATTTTTGGCTTGATTCCTCTTTGAAGTGATGAATGAATAAAATTTGATAATAAATTCCAGGAAACGAAAGTTGTGAACTATGAAACATCGTCGCTTTTCCACGTACCATTGTTTTTCAATTGAGCCTAATTTTAATTTACTAAATATTCAGACGATGAACCAGAAATACTAAGGCATTAAAAAAATTCTAGACAACTTCAAGGTCATGATTTATTATTCTCTCCAATTAGTTGGTGTTATTCTAGTTGATAAAATTTTAAACAATTGTTTTGACATCCCAATTGATAGAAACCTTTTTAATCTTCATCTTGTTCAAAAGCCAAATCCATAGAATAGTTCAACTTGGCAATTATATTCATTAGAAGATTACAGTCTTTCTACATTAGGATCCAAATATAGTTAAATATAAATTGAAAAATATATCTGGCGGTTCTTTAAAACATTTTACAAACCGGTATTAAAGTGCTCACACTTTTTAGTTCATGCCCAAATTAGATCGGATTCTAATCAAAAAATATTTTGATCCTATTCCAAACAGCAGACCAAACGTGAATATCATACTGACCAATTATTTTTGAAGGTTTCGCAAAAATCTTAGATGTAACGTTTTTGTCTGAAAACTAAACTGAAACCGAAATTGAAATGCTAACCGCTCATCCCTATTGTCATGGTGAAAATAGATCATCTATAATGGTGAAACTTCAAAGCCTATTACTTTTCATTTTCAATTACNTGATTTTATTGTATGTGTTCTGTCACGCTGTCACCGTGTAAACACTAAATCATAAGATATACATGTTTTTGACTGCAGTTGTTTAATTATTATGGAAGCAAAATAGCAGTAATTTTGATGTATTAAAATAATAAAAAATTATTAATCATATATTTTTTAGTATTTTATCCGATTTTCACAATTGAAAATAATATTTTGTCAATTAAATGAGCATATTTAAATATTACTTATGCATTTTAGATAAATTGTTAACAAACTAACCTAACAATTTATAATAGATTAGATTATTGCAATGACATTGTTATATCATAACCTAGGGTAGGGCCCGTTCCGACAACGAACAAATCAATACGGGCATGAGCTTCTATACTACGGTCACGGACCGGGCAAACGGGCTCTGCACGTAGTATGCTAATTTGTTGTTGTTGTTGTAATAACTTCATTACTAAAACCATTTGCTTGAAGTTAATTACTGGTTTATAAGTATTTTCCATACTGGTTTATAAGTATTTTCCATACATCAATTATTAATTCTATATATCTATGTAGACTTGTCAACGAGCCGAGCTTGAGCACAGTATTGGATATACAAACCGCCATTTTAGCAAAGGAAATTTATGTGATGAGCCGAGCTGAATTACTCAAAATTAAAATGAGCCGAGCTTAGAAATTTCGGTTCATTGACAAGTCTGATGTACAGTGTATGTATTTCTTGTAACATTGAACTTAATGGAGTTTTATACCCTAAATTACAGCATAGCACATAAAATATTAATACGTCGAAATTACTGCTATTTTGCTTCCCTACCAATTAACTGCAATAGAAAACATATGTGTCTCATGATTTAGTGTTTACACGGTGACAGAAGACATACAATAAAATCAAAATTATTTAATCTACATCTGTTTTATAATTACCCTACTTGAGAGTTTGTATGTCTTATGTTTTGAGTGTTTACACGCTACATATGTCGAGATAATTGGAGACAGATCTGTCTTATGTCACATGTAAACAGGATAATTCGACACTTGAGAAATCGAACTCCGTGAAAAATACTGGCTTTTCGTGGTGCCTTTAGCAACTCCGCGTTATTGTGAAAACTACGCTGTTTTGTAATATCATGTTGTGATTTAGAATGCGTTTATATTTAATGTTGCATTTATATAAACTCTTGGCTTAAATTGGGCCTCCATTCCAAGATATGTGAGTAAAAAATGTAAAATATTATGTGCACAGTCTCTTCTTAGCTTGCATGCAGATGCAGGGGTGTATGTTGTATTGCAATATAATATTTTGTCAAAAAACATTGTTTAATATTTTTCGGTCACAAAGTAAAGTATTTAAATGTGTTTTTATAAATTGCAAATTTGAAGGAAATTATTTCTGAATGAACTTTTATTTTTAGTCATGGATAACACCTTCATTGAAATCAGAATTTTTTGTTTGGAGGAATATTTGTCTATTTAGAGTTATTGGGAGTAATTTCTTCTGGTAAGCCGTAAGATGTGCATCTGCAAATCAATCTTGGTATGACAAGATTGCGGAAATTGTTAGATTAGTAATACACTTTTCCCAAAAAATAAAAACTTTTTGTTGAAATATTGGCATGTATTGTTTTAGCAATCAATCATTGTGAACCCCTGTTTGCATGCACTCTTGAATATGATTTGTATTGATTTATCATATACTTGAGCTTAGACACTACACTTTTACCAAAGAACACCTCCATAGCTTTTGGATGTCAATGATTAAAATTTAATATGGTAAAAAATGAAAATTACATGTTGTACATTACGGCCAACACAATACCATATCGTCTTATACATAACCATAGATATCTTGATTTCTCATTGTAAAATAAACACGTGTACACATAATAATGTTGAATTAACATGAAATTAATGTTGTATTTGGAAATTTTTATGCAAATTTTATATCAGGGCATGCGGCCTTGTTTCAAAATTTTTTACGCTACTCCAATTCTTATAATAATGTTGACAGAGAACATGGTTGCATTTATAGAGCTTTAAAAATAGTTCCTTTGTTTGTTTGTGAAAAGCTCATCTTTTAAAAACAGGAACATGCGCATGCGTGAAGAGGCATAAATAGTTTTATTTCTAGATTTAATAAAATATGTATTTAAATCTCATCAATTTATTGTTTTCTTTACTTCTGTAACTTATGTCACTAGAATTGTTTAAAATCCTTCCTCATGATACATTTATAAATATTTCAACTAACTATAGCACTAATATAAGAAATAAATAGCTTTAAATCTAAACATCACAAATTTTTTACAGATTGCATGGCATAACAAACAAAAGGAATTTGATTTGCCAAGTATTGATGTTAAATAATGGTAGGGCATTGATATTTTTTGTAATAGAAAATTTAATAAAACAGCAACTTAATGCACCACAGCTAAACGGTGTCAAATTGTATTTACTAGTACTTGCAATCAATATTTTTGTAAGTGACCGAATATCTTTTACCATGACTGTACAATTACGCATCGCCCTAACTTCTGTTATTTAGAACAATTAAAGCAATTAATATTCATTCTGAAATAATTATGTATATAGTTCTCGTAGTAATGGACGTAGCAAGGACGTCTGAATTATTTACATAATTTATGTTAACAATTCAGACGTCCTTTGCTATGGTATAACATAGAGCCGAAAATACTTATGGCCTAAGCGTGCTAATTCGGCCGATTTTTATGATAGTGTTTAAAAAATTTTTTATAAATTTTCGGTTTGCTAGACTAACATTGTGTTAAAAATATCTAATAAAATCTGTTCATTGAAATTAAAAAAAATTAAATTCGAAGAATACGAGATGTTAATGTAAAATTTCAGTTGTTTTTCAACATATTGATATTAAATTCTATAGCATTCATTGTCTATTTGATTTGCATTTGTTTTTGATTAAAATCCTTTTTTTGAAATTCACAAGCTTTCTCCGTTTGTTTTACATTGTAGAATATAATATAACATCAGTTGAAACAATGCAGTTTTTTTCCAAAAGTATTTAGATTCTAGTTGAAATCGGATTGTATCTGCAAGTTTGACACACAAGTTGTATAGTATATCACCCCCTTAATGGATAGAACTTTGCGGCCTTTTATCTATGGCATTGTTTAAATCATCGCATGTAATAGGTGCGTGTGCAGGATTCCACGCTCCACGCACCTCCACTTGGTGTTTAAAACACGCGGCTATTGCGCGGCGAAATGTAGTTAGACTTAGTACCAATGCACCAACCAATAAGATCAGAAAAATGTTTTACATGTTCTAGAGAAAGGAAATATTCAGAAGTTGGATCCAACGAATAAAGTGCAAGCATTAGTGTATTGTTCCTTTCACTAAAACGAGCGTTTATCTCTCCTAGACCACAACCAATTATTGAAAAGTACATTTGCTTAGCCTGATCTTTACCGAATTCATTGCGTTTTCCGGTCGAAGATAGTAAAATTGAATCGGTGTATTGCGAGTTGCTCCATCTTAGACGCTTAGAAGAGGGTTCATAATTAGCTGAAGGATCTAGTGCAACACTCGCATTAAGAATCTCTTCAAAAGTGCAAAAGTGTGGTCATTCCGTAACCCTTGCACTGTCATACATGTCGCTTTCACAAGGGTTCCCTGAGACACGTTAGCTGCTGCACCCTGTAATGCATCATTAGTTGGCTTGAAATGACAAAGAAGTCGAATTACTGTCGACAAAACCAGCCGGAAACCTAAACTCGAGATCTGATTCAACAATCCAGTGGCTTCAATAATATAACTATTTCAGAAAAAAATTTGCGTGTTAGCAAATTGTTAGATATGTTATGGCATACTTCAATAATTTTAGAATAGTTATTTAAAATTGATTTAGCGCAATCAAGATGACCAGTCTATCGTTGCTCAAGCAATCGCTCAACCGTGCCTCCCTCATAGAATTTAGCAACAGATGGTTTTCTCAAAAAATTGTAAAGAGTAGACATCATAGCAATATTGAGTTCCACAAAATCATCACAGCTTTGAAAGGATTTCACAACACCCTAATGCAGCTGGTGATTGTAACAGTAAACATATTGTATAACGCGACCCAATTTTTGTTGAAGTTTAGTTTTTGCACCCCCATGTTTTCCTGATATGACTTAGACTCCGCCGTAGCATTGGCAGAGGAATTATTCCAGTATTCAAAATGTTGGATTCAAATATTTCCAAAATTTTGTTTGTTAGGGTTTCTGCGGCATACTCGTCAGTGGTGCCAACGTCAAGTAGGTGCTCTGAAATCTCAATGTCAGCGTAAATAAAGCGGACACATACGCACAAATTTTCACGTCCTGTAACATCTTTTGTCGAATCGACTTTTATAGTGTACCAAGAATCACCTATCATCTCAACTATCTTTTGTCGAATGCAATCACTTATGACCTCAATAACGTCATTTTGCATTTGGGGAGATCGATAAGTGGCATTTTTAGGAATCGTTTTAACGATTTCGGCTAACTTTTCATCTCTCTCAATAGTGTACTCGAAAAGACTTTCAAAATTCCCCTCTTCTGTGTTGATATCTGTATGGTAATTTCCTCGAAATCCAAGCTTCTTCCGAGCGAGAAATCGTGTAATACTGTTTTGAAAAGTAAGGTAGAAATTTCGGTATCTGTTTCCTTTCGTAATTGCTTTTCTGTTATCTTAGCAATGTATGTCCAATGATCATTTGAGTTTTCGTGTTTTTACCCTTTCCCCAAACGAGAGCTTTTTGCCAATTACAGAATCCTTTACTTGTAAACACATCATACCCATAGCCACCGGACTTGTTAACTATTCGACAGGAATACTCAAGCCAGATCTATACCAGTTGGACGAAAATGATCTTCCATTTGTAACAGAAAATTTATGTAATACAGGCTGAGAAGGCTTTTTAACACCAAGATCCGCTGGAGACTGTAACTGAGATTGGGACGCCGCTGGTGGACGAAAAAGTTTGCTTAGCATCTAAACCGCGAAAATGACACAAGAATTGGATTAGTTCTAAAAATAATTTTTGCTTGGGTGCAATTTTTGTTTGAGGTTACACTGCATCCCATTGCACCCCCTGGCTACGGCCCTGCTTTGTACACACGCACCATAGCGGGCTGTTTTAAACAGAGAGTGCGCAAGAACCGCGCAATTGTCAATGTCAAGACAATAGTGAATTATCAAATATTAAACATTCTTGATGATTTCAGTACGGAAATGACATTTAGCAGGAATTTTGTCTGAATTACAAGTAGGTCAACCCTACTTACCCACGACCCACACTGACCCACATAAAAACGTGACCCATGACCACGACCCACGTGGGTCAGTTGCAATTCTGGCACCTAGTTAAAGATGTTGCCTCATGTTGCCTTAGAAATTTAAGAAATGTTTGAAGCGCATTTTCCAATTTAAACTTTGTAGTTTGGTTTCAGTAAACATTTAATTTTCTTATAAATAAAGCGGCAAGTATGAGTTGGCTATCATTTTTACAGGTAAAATAAAATTCGAAACAAAGTGATTACGTAGTTTTTATAATCGTTAATGATTGAAATTTTGATTGGAGGATTTGCAATTACAGCATTTGCTTAAACAAAATTCAACATATCCTTTCAGGCTTGTGTAAGGCCGGCCGGCATCGCTCAAAATGTAATGATTACTTAGACTTAATTTGAAATTTGCGCGGCTTTTCATTTTTGTTTTAAACAAACGTCTGATACTACTCTTTGGAAGCACATGTTTTGATACTCATTCTGATGTCAGAAAATGCGTCTAATAATTTTAGTTTGTTAAAAGCGGTTTTGAAAATTTTGTTAATTGCACTTTTCGATCCACGATTTTGGTCTTTAACAAGTTAATTATGTTAATATTCACATTGAAGACGTAAATCCTCTAGAATACATAAGATATCGGATCGATAATATTTAGTCAACGATAAGTTATCGCTGAAGTATTATATGAAAAATAGGTTATGTAAATAATCTTATCGAAAATAATCTTTCGTCAGTTTATCCTTTGGTCAAGGCTGATACTAGGTTTTCAATGCATTTTTTCCTATAGAAGCATAACAGCATTGAGTTTTGTTTGTGAATCCGTTCTGATATTCTTTGAACGTCAACAGCGTTTTCTTAAGCATCCTGATAAGAACTAAATAAATACTTCACGCTTTGCGCTACACAGAGGTTGTGTTTTTTATTACTTTTGTATATGAGATAACCACTGCAGATTTTCATGTAGTTTATGAGGATCCGTTTTTCGCGAGGTTATACCTGGCATTTTCACCATTTATTATAATGTTCTGCTTTATTTCTGAGATTTAGTTTAAATTAAATATAAATATATATATATATATATATATATATATAGATAGTGAATTTATTTTTTATCATTTCTATTTAATATTGTGTTTTAGACAGATGTCCAATAGCCTCCTTTGTTCAACCCGATTTGTAGTGCTGTGTCTCAGCAATTTTGGGCTTATTTTAGTCTACGCCATGCGCACCAACTTAAGCGTTGCCATCGATTCAATGACTGGCCCGTCCAACATTTCTTACTCTAATATTAGCGATTGCCCAGTCAATAAGAACATGTCATATGTAAAACCAAGTAAGTAAACGTCAATTTTTAAAAAATTTATTAACAAAAATTTATTTTATGAAAATCTCACCACAATTTAAATTTAATGTTTGATTTTTCGCTCATCATTACTAGATTTATTTTCTAATGCATGTTTCTCTGTTAAGGTGATATAGGAATTACGTTTATTTCTTGAGAATTAATTGTTTAAGGCTCGTGGTTTATATAAATCCATTGGGAAACATAAATGTTATAACAATCAAAATGATAACTATCAATATACATAGTTATAAATATATATATATATATATATATATATTTTTAGATGATGCATTTGGAAAAGGGGTCTAATATTTTATGTATGATTTTCGAAATATGTTATCCCTTACCAGTGCAAGTATATGTTTTTTTGTATCAACTGCCTTGTAGATATTTTAAGATTTTCTATCTAGCGCCCGTATATATATATATATATATATATATATAAAGATGCAATGTTGTAATGCTAGTTTGGAGGATATCATTATCAAGTATGAATGAACTTTAATAAACGTTTAGATAAGTCAAACGATTTGAATTGGAATGCTGCCGTCCAAAGTTATATACTTATGGCTTTCTTTGCTGGTTATGTATCCACACAAATTCCAGGTGGCTATTTGGCAGAGCGCTATGGTGGAAAGTGGGTGTTTGGGTTGGGAATCTTAGTAACTACTATTTTGACTTTGATATCGCCGCTTACTGTTGATAACGTAGAAGTTTTTATTGCAGTAAGAGTGTTTGAAGGTGTTGGCGAAGGTGTGACATTTCCAGCATTGGTCTGCCTCATTACACAGTGGACTTCTCTTAATGAGCAAAATTTTGCTTTTGCTTTTGTATTCAGTGGCTCGTAAGTACTTTCATATAATTTTTTGCGAATTTGTTGACTTTAAACTGTCGTTGTTTCAGAAAGATGTGTTGAACCACTACTGTGATTTCATTTCTTTCCTCAAACTAATGCGAATCAAACTATTGCTCAGTCAAACCTGAATGATTGGAATATATTATATATTGTCTGAATACCATTTCATTAAAGACATACGATGTAACTAATCGTAGTGAACAGAGTCAAAATAGAAACCGAACTGTTAGTCTCAAACGCTTGGAGTCCATTTTAAAGGACAAACCGTTTTACCAAATTTACAAAGAATTTTTCAAGTCCAATTACCAAATTTGAAAATCGTGACAATGGTGGACATTTCTATTAAGAACATGCTTTAATGCAATGTTGAAAACTACTATTAAATCGAATTGTTGAAATTATTAACAATTTTGCTTTGAAAATTTCGAATTTTTTAAAAAGATTTATATTCGCTCATTACCCAATGTTCATGTATTTAAATATCCCAAACCCATTGAGGCGTGCCGTGCAAAATATCAGAGGTTGTGGGTCCGAAGTGATGAGACAAAGCCGGGTCGCGGATTAGGAGCAAAAATAATGAGGAGACTCTCGTCTATCACGCACTGCTTTCCGATTGAGCATAGCGCTAGTTTTTTATAGGATCATGAAACTTTTAAAAATACCCACGCTGTTTAAGGTGAAGTTTGCTATTATATCGATTAATGCTGGGAATCAAATAAATTAGCGCAAGAGAACCAAGTATACTCCACGATTGAAATAATAATTAAAGGATTAAGCAAAAGGTCATGGTAAGGACATGGTAATGGGTAGCAATCTCAGCCGCTTTGAGGCTTTTACATGCGCTATATATGGGCAAAGTTAGCTTATCGTATCATGGAAGCATACGTGCAATTAGCTAAGATTATTGATCTTCAGTTTGACTTTGTTTTTAAATTTTATACAAAAGGAGATTGTTAGCTAGTGGAGCGAGGTTTAGAAAACTTTTGGTTTTAATATTCCATACCTCAGAGTTTCTTTGTTATAGCACTTTTTTTCCTTCGATGACAATTGAGGTCCATTGAACCGCACAGTAAATTTTGAAACTTCTAATATAATTCATTTAGACAAGGAGGAATTTCAGGAAACTAATATTTGCAAGGCAAATGGTTCCCATATTTCATCGACATTTCGTGTTGTTTACATGACATATTTTCATCATTCTATAAATAACCAACGTTTTCGATCCAAGTTCGAGTAATTTTTAAAAATAATTCCGATTTCTATCAGGTTTTTTCAAGCATAGCTATCTTAATAAAGCATGGTCCTGATTTTCGAGTTTTATATGTTAAAGAAAATTTGTCTGCGATTGATAAATAAACTGAAAAGTTGAATATTTTTACAATTGAGTTTGAGTATTTACTTGCCTTCTGAATTTTATCAATTTATTTGTGTTTTCTTAAACCTTGCAACGACTATTTAATCAAATTACAATAATATGGATATTAATTGCTTATATGAACACAATCCCTGAAAATAAATCTCTTTATTTGCAACTTTGGACACGTTTTGACATTTTCAACGCCGGAAGCTTTCAGCTTTTAACTACTAAATAACAAGATATTGCATAATACTTCAAAGTAGTGTAGGTTTATATGATCATTAAGATTTAGAAAATATTGGTCCGATGCCTTGTCTGAGAGGTAGTGTAAATGTAAGCGACTCTCCTTATCGAATTCGTATTCTGTGGTGATATTATGTTAATTAGTCACTTTTTAGAACTATGGGCACGATAATCAGCAACATTGTAACAGGATGGATTTGTGACAATTGGAACTGGCAATGGTCCTTCTACATTTGGGGTATCATTGGTACGGCATGGTTCGTTGTTTGGGGTATTATGGTTTCCAGCCATCCCGCACACAGCTATTTAATATCAGATGAAGAACTTTTGTTCCTAAGTCAAACAACGATACATAAAGATGCTGGCCGAAGCAGAGATACACCATGGTTGTCAATTTTGCTATCGCCAACTGTTTGGATGAATTGCCTTTCATCGCTGGGTTCTTCGTGTTTGCTTTATGTTGGGTTGACTGAAATGCCATCCTATTTCGAAAAGGTTTTATTTCCCTTAATAATTAAATATAACTTTCAAATTTCGTGTGAATGTCTTGAACATATATTTAGCATGTAAAGTTAAACTTTATGTGAAGTTTAGTACTTTCACAAATTCAGTTTCAGAAGAATTTACATTGAAAATAATCAAAAATTCCATTTCATTACTGATTTTGTAACTATTTATAAAGTAATTTTTAAGGTGAACCCTAAAGTGATGCATAGTAGGAAAAGTAAATGTTTAATCCTAAAATTTACACACAATTTTTAATTTCAATTTTGCTGCTATAGTCACGATTATCTCGTTAATCAGGTTAGGGTTTATTTATGATTATGACCTTAATAACAGCCTAAGCGTCAATGTCATTATTTCGAATTTGCTCATAAAGTGTCTAGCTATGAATGAGTTTAGTTCAGAATATTGGCATCTGAGCCTTTTTTGATTACAAACATATAGTTAGGACACCTACAAATTATATTTTCTGATCCACTCTAGTTGTTGTTGGTTGAATGCTTTTTGCCTTCCAGCTTTTGATTAACTCAGTAGTCTCTGTTATATTTCCCATTTATTGTGCTAAATTTCATTAAAACAAGAAAATGCTTCGTAAGTTACCGTATTTTGTGCGACTAGATTATTGGAAAACTTTAAGTTTCAAGAAGGTGAAGCCAATTTCCGTTTTTAGTTGTAGTAATATTTTGTAAGAAGGCAAGAAATGACATTTAAAATGGGTTTGTAAATTTACTTGATTTATTAAATGTCCCATAGAAGAAATAATTTACATTTTTCTGCGGAAAGGTTACCGTAAAATATCATTTTAAAGCTCATTACAATAATAAATATTCTTAATATTGTCTGCGTCTAACCATGTATATTTAGGTAAAATGGTGTTGCTAAAACATATACAGTAATGATAACTTTATTAAAATGATACATCACTCCTTTTTATTTGCTTTGTGCGATAAAAAAGTTTTTGATTGCCCGGTAGTTGTTTTTGAGTGATTTATTTACCCTTCGTCCTCACTATCAATATATTTTTTTGTGTAGTACCTTACTGCTACCCCTAACTTTATTAGAACATTTTCAATATTTTGATTTCCTTCATTGAAGAGACATGTTGCAATGTTTGTTGGGGTTTCAACAACCTTTCAACTAAAATATACAGTCTTTCAACATTGTTACCAAATGATACCGACATTTGCGATTTACATGTAATTCAATGTAATTTGCTAATGATTTGTCTCTTCTCCCATATCTCATAACTCTTGCATTTTTGCCAACGACTGAAACATTAAGAACTTTTCCTGTTGTAATAAAAAATTTACACCATTGAGGTAAGAATGCCCACGTTTTTACCACGTTCGGTTTACTGAAACTTCGAATTGTTTTCCGCTCCTCCTCACATATTTACATGCCTTTTTCAAACTTTCAGAAGCCTTGTTTTTATAGGCCATAGATATTTTCTTTGTAATAGAAGGCCATGTACTAATTACCATTGGATTTGAAATGTTCATGTCCACAAAATGATTTCAAAGCATCGTGAACTTTGCTCCTATTTCTGAATACGAGAACAATTCCATGAATTATTTCAAATGTCAGTGGCCTGCAACGCTTTGTTGTTGGTTTTGTTTCACCCTCCCGCATTACAATAACAGATGTGGATTTTGTTTTGGTAACTGCTGTACAATTCATATTGATACTCAAAGTCTTCTCTTTTTATCCTGACTTTCCAAAATGTGAAATCCACAAGCAGATTATTCCTGGCATAAAAATTTATTTACTCAGTATTTTGAAATACCATTCAGAGATTTCAATAGTTATTAATTCGGAATCGGATGATTAGATACATTTCTTCCTAAGTTTTTTTTCTGACGTACATTTTTGGTGAATACGAGCTTGTATTGTTAGACTTGGCCTTGCTTCAGTTTCTAACATTACTTGCAATGAGGCATGTGCATAGATTGCACATGTTGAGTGAGGCTTCCTGTGTGTTTATTCCCATTCAATGCTAAGGCCGTTGCTAAGGAACAAAAATGGTGAAAAATAAATATAGCTCAGAGAATTTTGGGGCCTAGTATAAGCTTAAAAGTTGTGGCAAATGCTTCTTAACAAATTTCTGAATAATTTGATGCTCAACAAATAATTCTTGCAAAAATTTGAAAAAATTTGATTTTCAAATAGAGTAAAACATTTATTGAGTTTGTCCTTCGCATGTAACACGGATCAATTACTAAATAAGTTTCCAAGCAAATTCATTCTATAAAAGTTTTTAACCTTTTTTACCGGGTTTTTTGTAGCAGTTATTTCTGAGGGGCCGATTTGCCCTCCCCCCTAAGATCTCGGAAACGGTACATCTGATCAACATCAAATTTGGTGTGGAGATACTTTGACATGTGAGGTATATTTTGGCAAAACGATTTTGCGATATGATAATCAATCTGCAAGTCATGAACATGTTAATTAGTTTATGTATCAAATTTTCAAATTTCACATTATTGACACAAAATCTTAGGAATATTACTAAATAGGAATCAAGAGAAAGACCTATAATGTAAATAAAACATAGGAAACATTTAATTATAATTTTGCACTGAAAATTATGCATTGGTTTCAATTTATAGCCTTTACATACAAAATTGTTATTTTTGAAACTCTCAAGAAATGGCAGTTTTTCATGGACTTTTTTCTTAAAATCGCTATAATCTTATATCCCTTGACCCTAATTTTTCGTCAAAAATTGTAGAACAAGTTAAAAAAAAGTCATGGAAGGACAGTTTATTTAATAAACGGTCTCTGAGTTATGTCTAAAAATATGGAAAGAGGGTCAAATCGCCCTCTCCTTTTTTACTTTTTTTATCTACACAAAAAGGTAAGATAGTGTTAATCAACCTATTGTCAAGTAATCCGTTTGTGAGTTTTTCATATTTAATTAAAAACTTTCTGGAACTAGTCCCAAAGTTTGCTTTTCACCATTAATTTTGTAGTATTTATCATCCAATTAGGAACTAATTGATTTCGTTTGAATGTTTGATTTTAAAATTTTTTATTTATTTATATGTTTTCCACTCAATTCAAAATGATATTTTTTGATATAATTTTTTATAAATAGGCATTCAATTTTACCGGTTTGTGATCATAATTTCTTCCAAATCAGACCGTATTGCAGATATTGGGTATATAATATGGTTCTGGCAAGACAAAAGCATTTTTCAAATGCATATTTCGTTTTAGATTTTAAGGAAAAAATACACACACCCTATGCATGTCTACATAAATTTTTTGCTTGTTAATTTTTTTTATATTGTTCTTATTTAGGTATTACATGTATCTGCCACTGAAAGTGGATTTTTAAACGGACTACCTTATATATTTTCTTTCATTTCTACTATTTTAATGGGTATGCTGGTGGATAAAATCGGTCTTCATTACTCACTGGCGATCACACGACGCTTGGTCTTTACGATTTGCAGTGTGCTAAGTGCAATATTTTTCAGCCTCATATATTTCGCTGGTTGTGATCCCATTATGGCGACAATTTTAGCATGTTTTGCTCTTTCGTTTTCGTCCTGTGCATCTCTCAACGTTGCGCCGAACATATCATTAGTGTTTCCTTGCTGTGCAAGTGTTATCTACGGCATAGTAAATATGTTTTCTAACACAATGGGGCTCGCTGCTCCGTATATAACAGGAATATTTACTGAAAACGACGAGTCAAGCTTACAGTCTTGGTCTTATGTATATTATATTTCCAGTGTAATTACCATTTTATCTGCTATTTCGTTTTTGTTCGCATCCCCTAGGAAATCACCTGCTTGGGCAGTGTTGAGTTACAATTCAGAAGCATCCTCTTTGTTCAGTACTGGATCTCGCGACCCGCCGGAATTTCCAAATCATGCTTAGAATTGTTTACTGATTTTGCAATATTATATCTTAGTTATGATTTTTGTGCAGTTTTCAAAAATTTTATTTTTGTATTTTTTATTGCAGTTTGTAGAGAACTTTGTATTGAATGTCGTAATTTTATCTCTGATAAATTTGAATTTTTAGATTGATTGCATTCGTTTTTAGTTATTATTGTGTGTTTGTTTGATACAACATCTTTATATAAACCTGCCTTCGTATTTCAGCTCATCCCAAATATTTGTTCAGCGCACACCGTTAGTCAACTTATTTTAATTTAATATGTTTAAATTACCATTTAATCTCCCATTTAGTTATTTTTTAAGTTTTCTTTAGATTATAAACGTTTAAATGTTTCACTTTGATTTTTCAATACTGTTTAGTAAGTAGTAAACCAATCCTCCAAGCAACTAAGGATGATTCTATCTAAATGTATGTTCACTCCAACGAACCCTGCTTCAATTTATATTCAAGGCACAAAGTTTCATATAATTGCTACATCTGTCAATTTCAATTGTTTTAAATAGTTTTTGAAGTATTCCTTTGTGATAATGAATAATGGGACATCCTGTATATTTGTCTGAAAAGCTGTGTGGATACTAGTTTCATTTAAGATCTACTGATAAGCAAAATTTTCGGAATATGTAAGATCTAGTAACAATACAATTGAATTTTTATCTAAAATTGTCATTGTGAAGATTGCGCATTTTCGAACATACGCAATGCTGCAGTAGCACTGCACGGTGCTAAAGATTAACATTCGGACGACGTCAATCTTGTCTTGCAACGCTATTGAAATTGACAGACGTTAATTGAATGCGAACATTAATGTTCATTTTGCGATGTAAGAGAATAGATATTTACAAAAGAATAATAGCCTAAATAAAATAATTAATCATTAAGCAATAATTGCTTTTATTGATCATCAATTGCATGTTGAAGAATACAAAGACTATGGTTATTATCAGGTAGAAAATTGTGTTAAATTTTACATTGATTTCGAGGGCTATTCTAACTTATTAAAGTTCAACACATGCAATTATAGTCGGCTGATAACAAAACCCTATGTAGTCCTTTATAGAAATTATAATAGTTAAGTTCAAATGTTTTTAGTAAGCATACAATTCATTCTAAATTTGGCTGAAATTATGGGACACCCAGTATTAGAGATAATTTCAAAATAGTTGAAAGCAACAAGAGGAAGAAATGGGACATTCCATTTATAATTATCACATTTTGTCAAATTTTGCTACCATTTTCACCGATTTTGTATGTTAAAGAGATGGAAAAATCATGTAGATAGCAAAAAGAATTTTTGAAATATCTGTACAATTGGCCAAGATAGAGTATTTTGAATTTTCTGCCGCTAGAGGGATTTTGCAATGCAAACACATTCTTCCATTCCCTCCTGCATGTTTTTGCAAGAACTTTCTATCTTGAAGAACTTTACAAAGTATTTTTCTATTTTTGAACCCAAAGAATTCATTTTTTGAAGTTAAAATATTGATAAAATGAACATTTACGTGAGAAAAGCTGGTTTATAAATATTCTTATTCTCTAACTTTTAAGAATATTTCGAGGTGTTGGCAGAAAGTTGCAAAAGAATTTTTTTATTGAAGAATCATAATGCTATAATTCCGCCAAGTCTGTCGATGTGTATTTTGATTAAAATATGATATTCCACAGTCTTTTTAACCCTGAACTTCTTAAAAATTACTGAAGTTTAGTTTTTAAAGTTTATTGCTAAAATTTACATTATAGCAACTTCATACAATAAATAACACGTTTCTTAACTGTCTATTATATTGACTAACCATAAATTGTTGCCATTTGTATGTAAAATAAGAGCTTATTGCCAATTGGCAACAATTTTAATTTCTGCTTTAATCACAAATGTACTCAAATAATTTTATGTTGACATCACTGCTTATACATATTTAGTGATTGAGAAAACGTTTTCGTACGATTAGAAAACAAAGAAACTAATTGTTGAAAATAAACTTTTGTAGAATTTCATACACACACTTTTATAATTTTGCAATGGATTGTATTTGGGTAATTGAGAGATTTTAGATTTGAAATTATATTTTGCTTCCAATGTGTATTCCTTTGTTGTTTTCTAGTTTCCGCATGACTTCTCTTCTGCTTGAGACTTCCATCTACAAAATCTATGCTGTTATCAATTTAAAAGGATCTTCCATTCTCAAGCAAATTACCACTCTCGTTAATAGAGGAGTAGAATAATTTATCTTGCCACAAGTCGTACATATTTGGTGACTTTGGTATATTAGATTGATTGGAAGGACAAGGGCTGGGTGAGTTCGAACTAGAACTAACTGATCAACATAGAAAACCTCTTCTTTAGGTGCTTGTTCATTGATATTTTTCGATTTTAGAGAATATTCATGATTAAGAACATCATTGGGGATTACACCATTCGCAAGTATTTTATTCTATTACACATTTCCTTTTACGGTACCATTCTATTCATCACTAAATCTATCAAAGTGAAGCAACTATCTCCAACAGAAGGTATCATATTTTGAATGGGAAGGTACTTATATTGCGAAATGACGTTTTATTAGGCGCCCCTATAATTACAGGAAGTCTAGGACTTGTTATTGCTCATCCTCCAACCGCAAATACCAGTTGAATTATTTATGATAATACTAATTAAATAAATTGGCAACACCTAGTTCATTTAGGTCAGCAGATTACTTGGTGAGATTTTCAAATACTTTTTTGGTTTGGGATATAAATAAATATTGCAGCTTGAAAAATAACTGCAAAGTTGCTTAAACTACGCTTGTATTTTTAAGCACAATTATAGCAATATTAAACTAATCGGCATCTATATATTCATATCAACACGGCTATGTTACGTTTATTTGATTGTTTTACTTGCACTTCTACAACATTTCTAAGAGAAATTAAATTTCAATAATCAATTATTTTGTGGATTCCACAAAATTTCTGAAGCAAATTTGATTTTATTATCATTTATTTCTGGGAATTCCACAAAAAAGGATTAAATAAGAACATTTAAAATTAAATTGCAATATTAAAAAATGGAAAATGTGATTAATTGCATTTATTTGTAACTACGTTGTATGCATATGTAGCCTACTTTCATCACGACCTGGCACGATGCAGTACAAAAATAAAATTAAGCAATAAACTACACTTGCAAGTACGGGAATTGTTTCGAATTCCGCCAAGTATTCAAAATTCATTTCCTTTTTGACTCTACACTTACTACAAATAAAGGGTTTGACAAACAAATTAGAGGAAGCATAATTAATTGCTTGAAATACTGAGCTTAAAAATAATAACATTAGTTCTATATTTGTGCTATTGCAGTTCTACATTCTCCATTTTAATTACCATCAAACAATTGATTTTGAAATTTAGAAAAATTGTTGTTTATCATCAATGGCCTGATTGTAATTAGACCTTTGTTTTGGCGATTTTCAAAATTGAAAATATTTCAAAAAATATAGATATGTTAAATATCAAATACTTTGGATTAGTTAGTGCGACTTGTTACATCAAATACTGGTCTGTGCAGTGTATTGTCGTGTATACATAAATACACGGAACGAATGAATTAGATACATACACGATGCATGCTATCCAAAATAAGCCTCCGATTTTGAATACATGATATACACGGACACGCCCTCAACCCCAAGTTCAACCTGAAGTGACAATGATAACTTGTTAATTATTGCATGAATAAATTTTCAGATAGTTTTTGTTTATTAGCATTATTCTTGCCATAATAGAATGTTTCGTACGAACTTTAGAAATCAACATTCAAGTAGAAGTCAAAAGCACAAAACAAACAAATGTAAATAAAAAATATATGAAAATACACGATAATTTGCGTTCAGGTTTACTGAAATACATGAAATACATATACGATAGTATGTACTACATACTCGTACATAGACGCAAAAATCCGAATACTTACACGCTAGTTTATTTTTCTACACGACAATACTCTGGGTCTGTGACGGAGAACATTTTTTACGATATTGTTATTCATATTGCTGCAAATCGCCAGTCACTGATTACAGTAGGGTTTGTCATTTTGAAAAAAAAAATCAAATTTTCAACATGTTAAAACGATATTCTGATATCGCTTGAATAAATGATAAATTTCAATGCTTTTGAACTGATTTGTTGATTTGGAGAACATGGTGAACGGTTTCAACATATCTACTAAATCGAAACTTGATTGTACAAACTTAGTTTGCAAAATTAACTCAAACTTAATAGAATTTTTCAAAGATAACTCAAACAAGTGTTTGGGAACTTCTCTGTGAAACCTTTCAAATAAGGAAATTGGAAAGCAAAGACAATTTATCTGACAAAATATTCAAATCAAAAATTGTGATTTCATGCAAATCTTTTAATAATAAGGGCGGTTCATTAAATATAAAACAGTTCAAAAATTTTCTTTCTACTTTGGAAATATCGATCAAGAACTTAGGAGAGAAGTCCATTATTGAAAACCTGAAAATTTGTAAAAGGTAATGACATTGTTTTTTTTAAGTCAAGTCAAGAAACCAAGACGGCAGAAACGACATTAGGAAAGATTAAGAGTATCAACTTAAAAACATAAACTAAATTTTTAGTAGAGCTTAATATTTCAATTATTCCAATATTTAAAAATTGTCGTATCTTGATGCATTTAAAAATAATTTATTGCTTGAAAATTAATAATTATTAAAAGAGGTTGATGAAAATCACATATCAATTTCTTTTCTAAAATTGTTTTTTTAGCAATTGCTACGAAGTTATTATAAAGATTACATCCAAAATACGGTTATTACTTCTTAGTACAAAATTATGAATATTGGTGATTATCATTATTTCAAGATGTGCTGTAAATGTGGTAATTTTGAGCACTCATCAAAATAGTGCAATAATAATAAATTATTATGCATGTTCTGTTCAGAAAATCATAGTTATTAAGAATGCCCCATCAAAAATGAAAGGAATAAAATATAAATTGTCTTCATTCAAAACCGTTTAAAATTGAATCCTTCTGTCATAATGCATTTAGTAAAAAATGCTCAATTTACATAAAACAACTAAAAGTTACAATAAGAAAAACTCAATATTAATAAAGAAAAACTTTTTAATTTCATTGAATTTAATGAATATATAAAGAAAAGTGAAAGCCAAGTTAAATTTCTAAATGTAACCTGCATATATCTTTGCTTGCACATGCTGTTTGTTGGAGAATGATATAGCTTGCAATATTTATATATATATATAATTATATTTTTTCTCGATAATATAATTATAGATAATTGTATATTATTGCATCACAGCAGTTTAAGATATCAGTTCTAAATCCAAAAAACAGTTGCATTAAGTTTATTCATTGAAATTTGAGGAAATTACAAACATCTTAAGCATTTTAAAGAGAATTGTTAATTTTTAGAAATAATTTTTTATCTTAAAATATCTTTAAGCAACTTTAAAAAATTAAAGTTTAGGAGAGCAATATTAAACTTCAAAGTATCTTTAGGTCACTATAAAACAGACCAGCGTTTTGAAAACCCATCTTATACTTTAAAGTATTTTTTAGTTACTTTAAAGAGAATGAATGTTTCAAGAACTTTTAAGTATAAACAAGAGAATTATTGGAACTTTAAAGATTTTGTTGTATCAGTTCCTTAGGTATATTGTATATATTAAATAGAATGGTCTGAATTTCAAATCTAAGTTTCTTTACATCTTGTATTTCAAAAAATTAAGGAAATAATTGTGGTTCGTTTCTTGGCACTGCATATAATAATACAAATACGATTATTAATATTTTTATTTTTAATATTATAATAAAATATAAAATAATGTAGAACTTGAAATAATATATTAAAAATAACTAATACAATATGATGTAATTATATTTGCAAAATATAGATACATTTATATAAATGTTTATTTCCTTGAATTTTGGAAAATAATTGATTTTAAACATATTTTCTATTTAGGACATATTTATTTTTTCATGCTATACCATTCTCAATTCATAGGAGTTACAAACTACTTTATCATTCTGTGTATATGGTAGATCACAAATATCTTTTAATTACAAAGTTGAAGTCGCAAAGAACCTTATTTGTTGTAAATCGTAATGTGGATATTAAAGTATGTACCCTAATTTTCAAATTCAAATATCAAGCTGATTGTTAAATTCATATTGTGGAAGATTTAATTTTAATTTTCTAATTGTCTAGTGCGGGGCCGATGGCATTCACCACCACCCCCCTAATGCCGATATTGAATATGGATGGCAACACAATTTGTGGAATAACGGAAACTTTGTTAAAAGATATTGATAATGACAGCATATTTTAAGATATTTTGCAAGTATAGAGATCTTAGAAATTCTAGAAATATTAGAGGTGGCGGCATATTATTCATGGTACCCAAGCATTTTCATCCATAAATCCATCAAGATCTAAATGTTCAAAATATGGCTGAGTCCGTACAGGATAATCATGGCCGGATAAATCCGGGCAATGCATGATCAAATTCAGATGTGGTTAAAATGAAAATATTTAATAAATTTAAATTATTGCAATAATCGAAGAAACTTTAATGAATTTTCTGCTATGATATCCGCTTAATTATCACGACCAATGATTGAAAATATGCCAGTAATTCTTATGGGTAATTACAACCATAGTTATCTAAATAAACATGATAGCGCAAGAATTCATTATGTTATAGATATTTTGGGCTTTAAAGTATTCAACAAAACAATACTAACTCATATTCATGGAAAAACGTCAACTCTGATTGACTATTTGATTACAGATATTTCGAACTATAAAAATTTCATTACAATAGTAACAGATTTCTTCATTTTTGATCACCTTATTACGTCTACAATATATGCTAAATTGAAAGTAAGCAAAGAGAAAAATTTGATATAGTACAATAATTTTAAAAGATGTAGCAAACCCAAATTCGTTTTTGATTTACTAAATATTAATGGGTATAACTATTATTGAACAACGTCCATTAATGAGAAACTAAGTTTTATCAATAGTAATTTGGATCAATTTTATAACAAACAGGAATGAAGCAGCCAATAGTTGTAAACGCGATCTAAGTTCATTTTTGAAATTTTCTTTTAATGAAATCAAATCATGCTCTCAAAAATAAATTTATATTAACAAGTTTTTGAAACCACATTCGAATAGTCAACCTGAAAACCTACTTGATTTGAAAGAAACTACGATTTTCGAAAAGACACTACACGATCAGATTATTTGGTACTTTAAAAAATACAAATGGTTTAATCCAAATCAATTTGGCTTTAGAAAAACATTATTTAACTATGAATGCACTATTGATACAATAGAAGATTGGAGACAACTCATCGATAGAAATGAAAGTGTTTACATTATCTCTTTAGACATTGCAAAAGAATTCAATTCAATAGAACAGTATCAATATAAATGATATTTCAAATCATGTAAAAATAAAATGTATGTTATATGCAGATGATACATTAATCTTTACTACAACCATCGATGAACTTCAATCCAATTTAAATCTCGCACATTATTTTTATATCAAATAATGATGCCTTTAAATGATTAAAAACAGTCTTTATGCAGATGTATAAATTTAAGCAAAGAAAAAGCAATATACTTATAACAAAGAAATAATAGAGCAACCAAGAATAAAATATTTGGAATTGTTAACAAAAAATTAACTAAAATTCGAAAAATATGAAAATTCAATAATTCAAAAATTGGCTGCTAATATCAAATTAATTAAAAAATATCTTATTTTTTGCCAATAAAATGAACCACAGTGTTTGTATCAAAATATACATATTCTTGTTACTAATAACAAAACCTCTCTGACAATTCTAAAAAGAAGCTAAGAAAGATTTTCAAACGGATGAACAGAATTATCATTAGTAATAGCAATGCCATTAAAAGACGAATGACAAAAGATTATATGTTCTTGTATCCAGATGTAATCATGCAACAGAAGATTTTAGAAATATTTTATAAATTTCAAAGATAAAATTTCCTTAAAACAATATTAGATGGGGTACATGGCAATGTAAAATTATGAAAAACTTATTTTTTGATAATGCATTAAAATTTCGAATAACTTGGATAAAGATATTAGATCAGAAAAGAAATTGCTATTGTTTAAATATAAAGTGATCAACAATTTCAAAACTCTTTCAACAAGGAATTATTTTACCAATCAAATAATTGATTCGTTTAATACAAATACCTGATTATATCATCTTCCCTCATTTAAATAGATGCATTCAATTCCAGTCTGCTCAAATTTACACAACATCATCGAAGAAGTCAGGAAGAAGTTCACACCTCTTCACATCTACATCTTCGAAATCACTTCTCTTTCTGCTGATCATAATCTCTCAAAGAACTTATCAATTAAGGACTACAATCATAATCAGAAGAAACGTCTCTCGACGTCGTCTTAGTGTCATTCCAGTCTTTGATCATTCTCTTCTTTCGCTGCGTTCCATCAATTCGTGCTTATGATTACATTTACGATTTCGTTAAATATCTGGAACTTATAATAACACCAAACCTCTTATGGTCTACTCACTATTTGAAGAAAATAAAAAGTTGCAGTTATCTTTTTTCTAATATTAAATGTATATTCTATACTCGACTCACTTTAAGATCAAGTTAACTCTATGCAAATCATTGGTATTATCATGTCTAAAAACTATAAACTACAAAACTACAAAAAGCTATTTACAAATATAATAAATATATATAATATAAAATGTGTGTGTGTGTGTGTGTTGGGTGTGTGTGCACTTTATACACAATTTTCAAATGAATGTAGTGTATTATTGTCGGTAAGTAGGCATTGTCTATTAAAGAGGAATGTTTGCAATTTCTTTCTGAATTTCTTGTAATTTTTTTCAAATTTAATTTCTCTATTTAAGTTATTCCATAATTTAGTTGCTGTGTGGTAAAATTATTAAAATATTTATCCAAGCATAAAAATTTTTGAGACCGTTCATTTAATTTAATATACTGTTTTAAAAATGAAATTGCGGCTTGACCAAATTTGAATTATCAAAAATTATATCAGAATATCTACCAACAAACCGTCTTCGTTCTTCTAACCTTACAATCTTCAATTCAAAGGATAAAAGGAAAAGAATTAATCATTTAAATATAATTGCTTTGCTATTCTTATATACTTGCTATTCTTACACATCAAAATACGTCCATAAATTTATACGGATCATAAAAGCACTTAAAAACATCATTAAAGGACTTTTTCCAACAACAGTTTTTGGATAACTTTGACTATTAAAAATATTTGTAAGAAATATGCAATATGTTTATGTCGATTCTGCAGAGTGCCTTATGTACATTATTAATGTAAATTTATTATTTACAGCTTGCTGTCCATATATGGATGATAAATTATTATTATTATTATTATTATTATTATTATTATTATTATTATTATTATTATTATTAT
>CABFPE010000400.1:292099-305334 GCA_900660155.1 Hofstenia miamia | reverse complement strand
CAATTTTGCACTCCCCTAATATAATAGAGTAAATAACACTCAGTTACTATTTTATGGCAGGTAAAACTAAAAAATTTCCTCTCAGCATGCTTTCCTTGGGTGTAGTGAAATTCAACAATATCTCCATTTAAGATAAGGATAATGAAAAAGTGTGCATCAAACTGCTGAGAGATCTCCTGCATATTTAAACAATAGAAAGTAAACATTTTTGCTACTCAAATTTGGATATCAGCCAATATGCATACAGAACGCATTCGTCTACTACGTGCGCATTGATCAGAATCGTGGACCAAATAACGAATCTACTGGATACCTCTGATATTGAGGGTGTTATTGAATCGTAAGATTTTTCTAAAGCATTCCATAATGTAAATCATAGCATTCTACTTGAAAAATGATATGACTCAGGTTTTCCAAAGGGTTTTGTTCTCATGATGAAAGACTACTTAAGTTCTAGGACCTTTAATGTAAAATTGGGAATTTCTGAAAGTAATACTTTACCAATATATAATGTAGTTCCACAAGGATCAATATTAGGTCTGTGCTTGTTGGTGTTTTATATTTCAAGTCTATTAGTTAGTTTCAGTCAAAATATGTTTGTTAAGTATGCCGATGATCTTCAAGCTATCATACCGATAATCAAAGGAAAACCAATATTATCTGAATTTGATAATGTTACTCGATTTGCTGAACAACATGGACTTAATCTAAATCACAGGAAATGTAAACAAATGCTAATAGGAAGAACTAAGGTGCCGCTTTCGGGGAACTTTGAAACAGTTAATGAAATTCAACTATTGGGTGTTATTATATCAAGTAATCTTAAATGGGATAAGCAAATTTCAGAAGTGTGTAAGCGAGCATCTCAGGGATTGTATTGTTTGAGAATTCTTGACAAATTTGTCGTCTGTAAATGAACGTTGGAGGTTGTTATGAATTCTACAGTGCTCTCAGTAATTGATTATGTTTCCAATTCTCCCCCAAAGATTAAATCGACAATTACAATGTGTAGCTAATAGGGGGCAATATATAGTATTTGGTACGTATGAAGGAGCAATCAAAATTAAGTATAGAAGAATTCATCTTGCTGTAAATCTTTTTAAGAAAACATTTAATCCTAAACACATTCTCAATGATCTTTGTCCTAAAAGACATAAGTATTCTGGTAAATATGCTTCGCAAAGAAAGAAGACCAAGGAGAAGACAGAACCAATTCTTTCCATACTGCACTTAATATATTAATGGGCAGATTCGGTAAATTATTAACTGGTTTATATAATTATTTGTAAATGTTATTTGATTTTCAGAATAAACACTACTTACTTACTTACTTAAGCAAAGTGATACTTTTCCAGGACAATAGAAAAAACTTTAAACTAGAAAATTTATAGACATGCATTTTGAAATATTAGTTTCGAAGAATCTTTATTCAAATATGATCCAATATTTATCATGATTATTTAGAGAAGTCTACAGTGGTATATTAGTTCAGAAAATTGCCGGATGGATTTTATCAAAATACTTTCACTCATCACAGTAATCTTACTAAGATTATTTCTGAATTCAATGCGGAATTTATCAGCTCCCGTGTTTCCCATTCAAGCAAATAGCTGGGGTTACGGATCCATAGTCACTGGGATAATTACTGCAACTTTTGAAGTTACTGCATTCATTACTCTTTTTATAATACCCGGATATGTTTCATATAAAAATGAAAACAAAATGTACGTTATAGGAGGAATTGGCTGTGGGATTAGCGTTGGAGTATTTGGATTAGCCAACTATTCTCCAAATCCAACAGGCTTCGCCATTCTTAGTTTCTCATCAGCGCTAATTTTTGGGATTTTTGCTTCTTTTGTTTTTGCATGTGCCTATTCCATTTCTACAGGTATTTACCCGCAACATAGAATAGAAATAACAAGTGCACTTGAAGTGTTAGTTGGAATAGGGTCTACTATAGGTCCAGTGGTAGGAGGCCTATTATATTCACAGTATGGTTATTCGTTCACTTTCATCATCCCTGGTGCCTTTTGCATTCTAATAACTGTTCTTTGTGCGCTATTCCTGTGTCATGGAAAGATAGATGGTATTTCTAGCAGCAACGATGATTTTCTTGATAAGACTGCGTTATTCCGATTTTCAAGAGATACACATGCACTATTTGTTGGAATTCCAGTGTTGATTACAGGCATACATATGGATTTTAGAAACACTGCATTTTCCAAATATGTTTTCGAAAATTACGGATATACAGGAGAAGAGATATCATTTATATTTTCTCCTAGGCCAATAACATTCATTATTTTTTCTGTTTTCAATACTTTTATTATTAAGAAAGGATACTCGCCTCATATGTTATGCTACTCTCTTTTCATCTATACTATTCAATCAGTTCTCCTCTTTATACCTGAATTTATGCCTGCAATTGGAACTAAAACATATTTTCTATTTGCTTTAGTCATACAGGGATATGCATACAGTTTTGTCAATGCCCCATTTTACAATGTGCTTGAATGGGTTTCCAGAAAATCATCATATGTAAATAAGTTAATCATTGCTTCCTGGTTTGCCATTGTTAGTGTTATTGGAAATGTAGTTGGTTGCTTACTTTTTGGTGGATTATTTGTGGATTGCATTGGATTCCATTACACAAACTTAGTTTGTGCGATACTTGATGTCTTAGGATTTTTCTTACTCATAGGCTTCATGCTTAAAAATTCGTATTTTAGTGAATATATAAATGCATAGAAAGTCTTAGTTATAAAATATTTAGTGGAAAGTTGTTCTAGTCTTCATTAAGATAAATTTCAATAAGAAAATTGTGTAATATACTAGTTGGGTACAGTATTCTTTCATTTAAAAATAATTAGATTTACAAAACTAAGGAAAACTCAATTAAATCTACTATTTTGCTTCATGGAAATTCTAACCAATAAATCCAAAAAATATATGAAACTGCGATCTGACTCAAGTCCAACCGTAGTAGATAAATGTCATTATTAAATGGATAATGTATATGAAAAAGAATCTTCTTCAAACTGCTATTTATTGATATTTATGATTAAATTGGGTATTCTAGTTACTAAGAACCAAAATATTTTTTCAAATGCATTAAGATTCAATCTGGAGTTCAAATAATTGTGATGCAAAAATGTATGCGTCTATGAGTGTTAATTTAGATTTAATTGGAAAAGTAACATTAGTGATAGATATTTCTACTCAATGATCTCAAACCTTTATCATTGTTTGTTCAATGTCTCATATAAAATATATGAAAATGATGTGAAAATCTACACTCTAAAGACACGTAAATACACAAACTATTTACAAATTTTAACAGATAAGAAGAGAAATATACTTAGTTTTCTCCATGAAATTTATGAATGGCCGTATTTATATTGGATTGCTATTAAGTTTTCTATTAATAGGTTTTTAAATGTTCCTATATTGAGTTCACTTCGTATTTGTGAAGGTATCTTGTTCCAATATGTACAGACTGTGGGTGCTAAAGCCCCTCTCCAATATTTGCTATTTTTATTTTGTATGCCAATTTATTTGTTCCTGTATTTATGATAACATTGCTGAATAAAAATTTTCTTGTATAACACTTTGGAACATTCTTATTAAGCGGGCATTCACTGTATAATATATTATTGACAGAATGCTTAATGCCTTCAGAGTTTTTTCTGTTTGACTTATGTTGATGTTAAAGATAAAGATTCCACACATTAACCAGTTAACTATACTATTTATGCGTCTTTAGGTATATATACATTTAAAAGTATATATGCGTGATTAAATTGACTATACACTAGGACTTCTATAGTGACATTACTTTGAGTAATATGCCTATGTGATTTAGACAATGAAATCCACCTGCTGATCTTGTGGCTGTCAACCTGATAAAAAATCCTCTAATAAGCTAAACGTGCATTTCTTTCAATCTATCAAAGATATAAAAAACTGTAATAAAATAAAATATTAAGACTTTGCTTAAGATGATATTTAATATAAATAATAATGTATATATATATATATATATATATATATATGTATCGATATAATCAACTGCATACTTAATAACTCAGTGTGGAAAAATAATTGCTAATTTGATATAAACCAAGTTTAAAGCAACGCTCATTCAGATAGTAAGCTTAAAGAGATCAAAGAATTAATACAAACTTCATTCACTTAGAAACCCATGCAAACATTTTTTTGTTAGTTCCCATTTCTTTTCATTTATATTTTTACTTTTCCAAAAGAGCAAATGTTTGATTTGGTAAAAAATTGGTAAATTTCTGATTGAATTCAAGCTTTAGTTTTAGTGATTTCTTTTCAAGTTTTTCCAATTGAGTTTTATGAACTCATTTGAGTTAAAGATTTTAACATTCCAAGTACTTGAAAACCCTGCTGCACTATTATAAAAAACTTGTGTTTCCATCATTGTGTTGGGATCATTGTGTAAGGCACAAACCATTGTGACTATCATAATTCTGCATTTTATATCATACATTTTTCAGTCCTCTTATCACAGATAGTTTTACTTTTTTTCTCATCTAGCCATATTCCAAGCTAGTGCATTGGTTGTTCATTGAAAGACCTTCCTGATAATCATTAGGAGTTGTTATTATTGCTCAGATTTATATGTATTTACAAAAATATGATTTACGTATTTTAGCTGAAGTACTTGGGTTTTACATATTTTACTTTTTTTGTTTTTGTGAGAGAAATTCACCATGACTAAAATCACATTGACGAGGTTTGAAAAATCATTGCATTACCTTGGCTTATAAATGGTATTGCAAACATGTGATCTGGATGTCTATACATATTATTATAGATATAACTATTATATCATACATACACAAAGCTGGTGACATGCCCAAGTTGAGACCAACTATTTGTGTGTTTTGTGCATTCTTTGCCAAATGGAGGGCAAGATTGAACATTTAATGAAGGCTCAAATAAAATTATGTGCATGTTATTCAATATTACTTTTAATTACACAAACACTCAGTGTGAATCTCTGGACCAAAAAGAAATGCGATTTTTTGCTGATATTGCGGATGCATTCATAGCTGTCAACATTCTTCTCAATACACTGTCAAGTACAGCATTCAAACAATTCCTGGAGAAGTATACAAAACTTTCCATTCCTGATGAATCAACAATAATATTCAATAGCTTTATTATGTTAATTTTGTACATTGCTGCTAATATCCCGTATACAGATTTGTAATACAAAAATACATATGAACATATCTACAGATTCACAAAAATATATGCAAACAACAAAATACATTAAAATTAACTATGCTACAACACATAAATTAAAATTGAATACAAAGGACACAATTAAAAAATACACACATAATTTCAAAATAATAAAAACTATTTGCTGTTAATTAATATTTATGACATATATTATTTAGTTTACTATAACAATGTGTACATTGATATGCCAGAAGGTTTCCTTTAAAAGCTTTTAGAAGATAGTAACATAATATGTTACAATAAGGCTTATTCCACATGTAATAAATGGTCAAGGAAAATGATGGGTTCCAGTCTTTGCTTTTGATTTGTATTGTAATAATTAATTTGTTAGATCACTTATTGTATATGATATTAGTTAAGATACTTTTTTAAATAATTTAAAAGCTTTTAGAAGATAGTAACATAATATGTTACAATAAGGCTTATTCCACATGTAATAAATGGTCAAGGAAAATGATGGGTTCCAGTCTTTGCTTTTGATTTGTATTGTAATAATTAATTTGTTAGATCACTTATTGTATATGATATTAGTTAAGATACTTTTTTAAATAATTTGGTCTATACATTTATAAATATAGATGAGACTATTAAACATAGACATGTACATAGGCAATTATATTGCATGCTTATGTATAGTTTCACTGACTTTTAATTTATCTACAGAAAACATTGTGCAAATGCTCCAATTAAGCAACTTGTTTATTTGCTCTTTTTGTATCAAAATTAAATTGTCTAAAATCATACAAGTGTAATTGAAGTGACCCAGGACAAATGTATTTATCATCTGCTTATTTTGAACAATTTTCCTATATTTCTTCAATTATTCAAACCTATGTCCATTTTACAAATTTTTTCTTTAACAAAGTCATCATAATTGAGTTCTTTATCAATCTCTACCCCTAAATATCTGATTTTTTGCAATTGCTGAATAAGATCTGCATTACCAGAAACACTGAGGGTAGTATCATTAGCAGAAATTTTATTTTGCCTAGGTGTAATAAAATGAACTGCATTTTTTCTTCATTTACAGTCAGTTTATTTTGCATGAAGTAATTCATAGCTACATTTAGGCTCAATTCCAAATGTTGTGTGGCAAAAATTGGACTTTCATGACTTCATAAGGCAAATATCATCTGCATATTGAATTATGCAGCAATTTTTCAAAATTCACACAAATAATTGGCATATGATTTGAATAACAGTGGGATGCTTTACCACTCACTACATAATTGGAGAATGTACCATTTATTTTCACAAACTTTTTTCTATTAAATAGAAAAATAAGAAAAAATGTATTGCCAACAATTACCACAATTTTTCAAGATAAAGTCAAAGAGAGCATACAAGATATGGATATTTTTCTAATCATCAATGAGACAACAGATGCTTGAGGAAGATTAATTGTTGCAGTTATAGTGGGAATTCTTGTTGAAAATATGAATAAAAACCAGTAGCTTTAAGAGCTGACCAAGGTTGTATCAACAAATCATGCAAGTATTGCACAAACTATCCATTCAACAATACACAGCTACATGGCCCTCAAATTCCATATTCAAACCTCAGGCTGATAATTTCTAATGCTGCATCATATATATATATTAAAAGCATGTAGAGACCTGAAAACAATCTATCCTAATGTCATTTACTTTCAATTTCTTGCCCACAGTATTCATAGAGTTGCAGAATATGTACATTTAAATCATCTGAAAACCTACAAATTGATCAATAACCTGAAGAGAAATTTTGTCAATAGCACAAGTTGTAGAAGATTATTCATGGAAATGACAAGGTTGCCAATGGCAACTTTGCAATATATTACAAGATGAACATCTTGGTTAAACTCAGTATTGTTCAACCATCACCAATAGTACTTCTAGAGCAGTTGATTTCAGTAATTATAGATAAATGGAAAAGAATAGAGAGGAGTTTAACAAGCAACACAATGTAAATGAGAAGTGTGCAAGTCTTGTAAAATATTTCTGAATTTGAAATAATATGGAAGTATTAAGAGTTCTAGAGGGAAGTCAATCTATAGTGGAAGGCCCTCCAAGTGTGCCTTTAAAATTCAAGTTTGCTCCATTAGTCAGTTTAGATGTAGATATGTTTTTCTCATTTTATGGTACCATTCTTTAACCACAGAGATAGAGAATAAATATAGAAAATCTAAAAACCATGTTATAATTTTGCGCAATAAATTTGAAGCCAAATTGATGTTTTATGCAAAAATAGATTCCATATTAAATTTGTTTTTCAAATATTTTCATACACATTTGAAAAAATTTACTAGATTAGGACATATTTTGCTATTTTTATTTACATATAAATCTGAAGCCTAGTTATTATACATCAATCAATTAGCATTCATTCCAGATTTGTTTGCCCCCTACAAATCTTCACTATGGCAGAATACTCCTTAGATCTTTTTGCTTCTGCATTAGCTAGGTTTTGGGGACATAGTCTTTGGATTCATGAAAGAAATTATGCAACTACTTCCTTTCTCAAATTCTATAATGGCATTATCTTTTATAAAATGCATGTTTGCAATTATTTTCTCATTTCTCTTATAGTGTCTTCCTTATTGGTGCTTATTAAAGAAACTGAGAGTTTTATTATTCACTTAAACATATATTGAATATATATAAATATATATATATATATATATATATATTGACAGTTGTTGAATACAGGGGACATGTTACATATTTCAACATTATTGCTAATTTCCATTTTCCTATCAATTATTTTTTCTTTAAAAAGTAGATTATCAGTAGATTAGAACAGTCTATGTTTTCAACAGAAATTTTTTCTTAATAGACAGCATGAGAGATAATATTCTTTCAAAACACATGAGTCAGCAAAACTGTCATAAATTGTGCTGCATAAATAATCTCTGTTCACTTGCTTATTCATTGCATTGACTAGCTGATTGTGGTGCTAACACTTTTTCATTTTCTTCGTAATTTCCCAATGGAACTATCAAGATATAATTTTCAGTCTTCTACTGTGACCATAGTAGTAATGTGTTTTGTTATGAATGAAATCATATCCTTCTTAATGCTATTAATCAAGTGTGAATAGCTTCTTTAAAGACATTGGTTGAATGCTTGCTTTTCTCTTTCCAAAGAACATTCAGGTGTCAGAGAACTTTGAGAACCAACTGAACTAGTAGAAGCTGATCCAGAGTCACTAGATCTTATTCCCTGAATATAAGTAAAAAGCACTTGAGAGTAATGTATAGTAATACAGGGCTTCCACTATATAGAACTTTATAGAAAATTTTATCAATAATTGCTATGTGACAGTTTGATATTTGTGCAATAAGACTTTGACCAGACCATTATATTTTCCTTAACTCTGCCTCCCACTTGGTGGGGTTTAATTCCTGCCTTACAGCATTTTTCTTAGTATTAAGACAAATTTTTTCATGTAAATCATTAAACATTATTTTCAGATCTTTAACATAACTATTATCAACTTCAATGGGAGGTCTTTTTAGTGCAGGGAGATGGCTCACATGCTTCATATTATTTATTCACAATAGGCAGCACTTTGCAAAAACAATTTAACATCCAAGTAATTATAATGCCAAAGTTAAATGAAATCCAAAATGATTTAAGTACCAAAATTGAAAATTGCAATGAATTTTAATAACAAAACTTAGAATCCTAACAAATTGAAATATCAACTTATAGTAATGAAATTGTAGAATTACTGGGGTGTGATTCTAGCAAACTCAAAGAGAATACAGTTCAAACTATTTCTATTTACAAAATGCTTTCGGCTTTATATATACAATATTTACAATATGTACAAATATTACAACTACCAGTCACTAACAAGAAAAGCACGAGGTCTGGCCAATAAATAGTAACAACTACTAGTGATGCTACAAAATTCAAATGTGAAACTCAGATTGAAATTGAAAAATAGCTGCAAAATTTGAAAAAATTTGATCAACTTCAGAATATTTTCCAAAAATTTAATCAAACTTGAGCTTGGAATGTAAATACTTGAACTTTCCTTAAGTATTTCAAGCTTTACATGAAAACTCTACACTCAGAAAGAGTTACTTAAACATTTTCAGCCCATTTTAAATTTTATATTTTTGAATTGAATTAATATTTTGAATTTGTTGTCTTTGCAATTTGCAAATCTGATTGCCTTACAAGGTATATCTCTGTAATCATTTGTTGCAGTACTGGCTCTAAGGATACTGGCTAAGTTGGTGAATGCCATGGGCCCATGTTAAGCAATTAATACAGAAAAGTTATTTGTAAATTTTAGAAAATTAAAGTGTAATCTTTCACAATAAGAATTCAAAAATTACATTGCCAGTTATATTTGAACTTAAGGGTATATACCTTAATATATACACTAATTTACAACAAATATGGCTCTTTTTGTGTTTAATGTTGCAATTAAAAGATATTTGTGATTTACCATACATAGGAATAATTAATTGCTATCAATTGAGAGTGAAGTGAAAAGAAATTTAGTTTTTTAAATTAATGACTTTAGTAAAAAAAGAAATCAAGAAAAATGTCTTTATATATCATGGTAAATAACAAATATGTTTTAATTCAATTAGCTTCCAAAAAAGACTATGAAAATATTTTGATGAATGTAACTCTTGAGAAAAACTATAGCTATTTGTTCTACCTTACTACCATATCTTTTCTTTTTTATAATACAAATTTTTGCAGTTCCTTTAATTTTTCTAGCAATCTAAGATTGGACTAGAGATAAAGTATAGAGAGCTACATTAAGTATATGTTAAGCCTGGCTTAGAGATACCATAAAATACTAAATAGTTTCTAAATATCTATAATTACTTTTAAGATGTTTAATATGTTTGTAATATCCTCAAATTGCAATGCATAAATGTACTGAAATTGCTGGTTTGATTCAGAAGAGATATCTTAAACTGTTGGTTTGTAATTATTTACAATGATATATAATTATATTATCCAGCAAAAATTGTGCCTATTTTGCAAGTTATACAATTTCCCTAAACAAGTTTGCAAAACCTGCATTATGCTAGCAGGGATGTATCATTACTTAGAAGTCATATTTTTCATCTGTCCCCTTGTAGGCTAAGGCTGGCCCTGATTTACCCCTGCAATGAAAAATGAAGGACAATTTAATATTATTGTCTCTGACAATTTATTAATTGAACAGTAAATAAAATACTGACTGAATTCTATACATACAAACAAATTGGATTTAAAATTTTATATTATATAAGAATACTAATCTTTACAAAAAAATATGGGATTGAAATTTAGCTTAATGAATAGGAAATTCTGAAAAATGACAATTTTCAACAAAAATTTGATAAAAACTGAGTGAATTCTTTGAGTTCTCACAGTGGGAATAATTCAATTTGAAATAAAGTTTGAAAATTTGAGATTTATTGGTGATGGATAAAAAACTAGCCGTCTCTTTTAATTAATCTTTGTTATTTTAAAATATCATACATTTTATATACGGCATAAAGAATGCACCTTATTTTTTCGTAAAAACATTATACGCAGTTATAGCCAATGAGAAAATAGCTGAACCATATTCATTATGCTATCTTATCAAGATGCATTTCAGATTGAAGTATCCATAATTTATGTTTTGTTAGAATCGATTCCTTCGTTTGTGGATATATCTGTCCTGAATTTGAATTATCTAAGCCTATTTCCTTTATGCATTGCATAATTCACCTTGCATTTGATAAATTTTCTTCAGCTTATGATGTTTATCATGTATTTTGTTATCAGTAAATCTACGTCATGTGAAATTAGAAGGCAATTAATACTGATTTTTTTTATATTTTCCTCCGTTTAGGATTGTAATCTCGCTTTCCTAATTTCAATAAAAGAGGCTGTTTAGTAACCGGGCGAAAGTGAGAAGGATGACCAAGAAGCAAGTCATATCTTGATTACTATATTCTAATATTTGATACAGCGATTTTTAAAAGAAGCAATTTTCGTTCAAATTTTCTGCAAACGTCATGACAGACGATAAAGAAGTTTCAAAGCGGATCTGTTTAATTAGATTAAATGGTTAATAAGGCGATGCTAAGTTATCGACGTATGTTTAGTATATTTGCTATTCGAATATTTTATGAAAAATTTTAATGGTTAACTTTCTCCCAAAACGGGAATAGTCATAAATGCGTAACTATTTGAAAATTAATATTTGTTTAATGTATAATATAAATAAATTTGTAATTTTAGGTGTAACTCCCGTTCTATTTCTAATGGAATTTTCGTTTTTTTATTTTATATAATCTTTATATTGACAATATTTACCGGATTCATGTTAATTAAAGTTATAAATTATAATGTATATATCAGACTTTATTTGTAGTTTCTTTGTATTTGAATGTCGAATTGCAGTTACAACCCCGAAATTTTCGGATTTTGAACATATTAAAATATTGTTTCCATTATCGAATAGTGAATTCCTTAAATTTTTTTAAAAATGATAGCATAGTCTTAAATGTAATTTGTTATTAAATAGCAATGAACTCTGCCGTTTTGGTCTGCTTTCTTTAGATTTTGTCCGTCTTTTTATTTGCAGAAAATTTGAGAATTTGCCAATTTTAAAAGTATATTTATCTTTTCAAGATATACTGATAAATAGTGGAGAAACAACCGTGTTCAATTCTTCATGTCTTTTCAGTTTTTCATGAGTAATATCCAGTAACTGTAGTGAATTTTTGGTTCCCAGGGAGTCATCAGTTCTCGTAATGGTTATAACCAAGGCTCCCAACAGCACTGCTGTTAACAGCTGCAAGCTGTTACAATAAACAGCAACCAAGTGCTGTTTAAAACCAAATAAAATTCGCGCATTTTGGTCTACTATCTGTTTTGTTCCACTATCAATTGCCTTCAGACCAGTATTGAAATCATTGATAAAAATGATTGCAGCCCCAAGCATATCAAAAACCCAATTGAAAGAGGTTGTTTTAACGTACAAATTATATTTTATATTTGGAGACTCATGAATATTTATTTATTATCGTGAGTCATTTCACAAATTTGTTGTGTGCTGTGCGAATTTATAAGTTTTAATTTATAGCTCTTTATCAAAAAAAAGATGATCAATTCTTCATTTGGTACAATCAGACGATTTGTTGCTATTTTTACTACTGCTTTTATTTGTTTTTTGTACTATATGTATATTTAAAAATAGCCTTGAAATTCCTGTTTCGTTTTAGTAGTTTCTTTCAAGATACATTTCTTTCTTTTAGCTTTGTTTAAGAACGAATGCAAGAGGGGATATGGTAGAATGACCCTTCGTCAGGTTTCAAAATTGATTTTGATTAAATACAAAAATTTTCTTTAAAAAATTTAAATATCAAATATTTTAACAACTAAGTCCTGGAATGCATTCTTAGAGTATCTTTCAATATTTTCACATTATCAAGACCGTCAAAAAGGCCCACCATACGCCCTGCTCCTATCAATGCAATGTCGAAGGCTATCTACGAATTTTTTTAATCTATTTCTAGGAAAATATCTAAGCTGTTAACAGTCGAAGAATTGCTGTTTGCTCCAGAAGCTGTTAACAGCAAAATGGGAAGCCCTGGTTATAACTTAGTTCAAATACAGATATTAAGATCTACTGCTAAGGTCGTCGGCTGCTTAATAGAATCTCGAATAATATATTTTTGTAGAATCATAGGTCAATTCTTTGTAGAACTTGGTCTTCCCCCGATTAAGCTGTCTCAGCTTTTGAAACATGTGTGCATACTTGGTTGAGTAAACTTTATTTTGCTTATCAGGTATTTATCAGATTATTTACTGTGCATAGTTCTTAAAAACGTGGATGTGTCCGGGAATTTAGTTTGTAAATAATATGCGAATATGCATCGTTTTACCTGTCCTGCATCTGTATTGGGTGAGCCTAAGTCCATAGAGTTTGAGCGCTTGTAATTCACTAACTAAAAATATCTAGCCAAAATC
>CABFPE010000400.1:255048-277577 GCA_900660155.1 Hofstenia miamia | reverse complement strand
AAAACGATGTTCTCAATTTCTTCATATGTATATATATATATATATATATATATATATATGTATATTGGCATCAAGACTCGAAATTGCTCTAATCTAACAAAACTATAAACTGTTTTTGATTAAATCTAGAATCAAAGGTAATTCACAATTAGCAATTTCTCTTTGATCAAATCCTAGTTATGCTTAATGGCGTAACTTAATGAGCAATTTAAAATTCATGTTTGTAAACATTTCTGTTGTACTCTTATTTGCAATTGGCAATCTTCAGATACAACGATCTTGGAAGAAATAAGGATGCTGAGAAAAGAAGTAAGATCCAACACTTTAGAACTCCACGCAGTTAGAAGACTATTAGAATTTATACTTGCTACAATAGCAAATATTGCAAATTTTGAAAGCATAATGATTTCAAAAAAGAAGTGTATCTATGCAATCCTTGCAAAATTGGTGGCAAAAATGTCAAAGATGGGACGAATCGCATACTTTGTTATATGATGACTGATAGCTTGTCAGCTAAATTTAATTTAGTTAAACAAATTGCCCATCTCTTTGATGCCAATGCTGATGTCATTGAGGATGAAATCGAAAAAAAATTGAAATATGCTCCACAACGAATTAAGCGGAATTCTACTGACATTATTTGTGAAAGTGATATTTCTGATTAGTACAAAAAATTATTTTATGTGTCAGATATAGGTTTTGTTAATCCAGTTTTAACTCGACATGTATTGAGAAATATAGCAGGAATTTGTTTTTTTGATTATAATTACATTTATTTTCAGCTTTTTATGGAATACACTTTAGCAGTTTAGTAGTGTTTTCAATAATTTTAATCTGTGTATTATATTCAAATTAATGGCTTCTATAGAACTATATATTGTAGTTTCTGACTTAATATTTGTTTTTGTTGAATAAACTCATTTGTGCGACAATTATTAATTTATATAATATTACCATGACGTTTTATGGGTTCAACTCCCACTTCCAGCCTATCCTAAGTTTTAATATTCTATTAAATGCCGGTGCAAGTAATAAAGGCATTTGCTGGTTGGCCTTTTCGTCATGATTACAGTTTGCATCTAAAATTGTGATATTTTTCTAAAATTTGATATTAATGTAGCAATGTTTATGTATAAATCAGTCAATAAATTGTCACTTACTGACGTTGAAACAACGTCACATTGTACCGTTGAAGTAACGTCACAAAAGTGCCTCATTGTGACTATACTGTGACGTTTGTGTGACTGATTGTGACGTCTCTGTGACGTTCCTGTAACGTTTATATATGTTGAAAATTAACGTCATGTGACGTTAATTTAACGTTGCAATGTTTACTGGGGACAAGTCAATGCGCTGTCTCACGTTTGAAATAATCTGATCCCAACTTCTTTCCACTACCCACTACAGATATAACAACAAGATTTGCTTTCAAGCAAATACAAGAAATCATCAACAACATTAACAACAGATGGACAGAATTAAAATCTTTGCTAATAACAGATAATCAATAGCCCACAATACATATTGCACTATCCCACATGAGTGGAAACACTGCAATCAGATATCATACAAGCAGAGAATTCAATGTTAAGAAAGACTTCTGATATGAACTGTTCACAGACTAACAAATACTGGAAATCACTACCAAGTCAGAAACCTTGAATTACCAATAATAAAATCATAGCAAATCTCAATCACAAAGCTGCACTGCTCCAAAATAGCAATAGCACCTATCAGCAGAAAAGCCAAGAATTAGTTCTTATGATCAACATGCCTCACTACATCCCCTCTCAAGAAGCATCAACAAGTTACCAATACCTACGAAAAACAGCTAATATGAATCATTAACAAAGATAACACATTGGGTCTCACATCCCTGATAATACTCCAAAACATTCTGGGAATCCATTAAAGTGACCTCAACTTCCTTCACAATTACAAATGAAAATATATGTGAGGCGCAACAGTAGAATATCATTACATGAAAACCACTGATACATGAGATCCACACATTACAGAAATGCTACTACAATGAATCCATTCAGTATGCTATCCTATCTACAACACTGCTGCAATCACAATATAAACAAAAAGAACATCAGTCTGTTCAGGTATCCACAAACCACCTACCCAGAAATTATGTATAGCATCAATGCTATTAACAAGGAAACTACCAACACACATGGGCAATTTGAGCCAATATGAGTAATCACAATGTTACCCAAAACCATAATATCCATGGAAGAAGAAAAACAACTTCTTGCCAAATCATCAATAACATTATCACCAAAGATCAACTGAATTCTGGAATGCATGACAAATGAAAAACTCTCACAAACAGAAATCATTCACACCCCCACATGGGTGTATGGCGAAATCCAAAACCTCCTCATGGACAAATCTATTCTCAACAAAACAAAAACCAGACACAAATAATGCCTATTCAGTACATGCAAGATAAAATATCTGATGTAGAACTTATAAAAATGAACATGTTCATGGATTCATATATGAAAACTGAGTTAGAAATACTGATGTCACCAAACCAACAAATAGTATTCAATGTTGAATGTGCACCAGCCAAGTTTCTCATACCATTAAAAGGAAAGCAGTTCCTCACAAAAACCTCATATCTACATGTATTTAGTGAAATCAATCACAAATCTCTCAACTATCCAGGCACCCTTAGCACTGCTCAAATTACAGAAACTACTGGAAATTTGATTCAACTAGAAAAACAAATTGCCATCTCAAATGAATTTTGCATCCCACCATGTATAGTAGTGATACTGATAATAATACCCTATTTAAAAGACAAAGCCATCAAACCTATCAAACACAATACAGCTTTATTACAATACAACACAGGATATAATAAACTTTAAACAAACTAAATTGTTCAAAGATACAGCCACCAATTTAAATGATTGCGATCATGGTTACAGACTACTAGTGGACACCAAAAATGCTCCTGAAGATGTCCACAAAATGGGACTTCCAATACAACAGTAGATTAATAATCTAAAAAGCAAATTATCAAAAACAAAATCACTTACTCTATTTGCAGGCAGCCACAATGTCATCTGGGCCAATTTGCTCCAGAAAGATCTGAAATATTATGAAGTCTCAAGATGAGTGGAAATCATTACAATGATAAGAGCCAATATTAACAATCCAGATCAAATGATGGAATCCTACTAAACATCAACTTCCTTTACAAAAATACAAATTCTCACCAATCACTAACGTCCATGTTCTAATTTTTCTTCCCAGATGCCCAACTGGACATCACATCTGCTCACACCTCTGATATAGATGCCAAAATGACATTGATGAGAACTATTAGCGGCAAAAAATTATTTAGAGCCTTCTACAACATCTTCCAATGCAGAATAAACAACCTCTGCCAGTCCATAATAATCTCAGCACCAACAAAGAACCTAAATTATATGCAATATCACAAAACAAAAACAACAACTTGAAATAAACATTTACCTCAGCCAACAAGTAGTCATCACCAAAATCTCTTACAAGAAGCATTTCTATAGACTTTCTCATAACCTAGGGTAGCTTTGGGTGGGCGTATAGCATTGGCATATGATGAGGAATTCATTCATGCTCCCACTGTTACCATTAGAGGCTCTTGCAACATGCAATTTCAATTCCTCACATGTTCCCACATTCAATCAAGTTACCTACGTCACTGCGCAATTTTAATTTGTTTTGCCTAACAGCAGGTTGATGTTTATTGTTTATAATCTTTTGTTATATGTAGGGCATCTTTGTGAGCAAACAGTTAATACACAGTTTTAGTTCATGCAGCTCAGTTCTATTCTATTACTGTATAACAAGATGGTCATGAACAGCTAGAATTTTGATGGAGGTTAGGGGGTTATGTTGCATGCAATTCAGACGCAGGTTGTTCTAAACTGTCTTGTGACCAATGAATAAATCCATTCATCTCTAGGGCCTAGTTGGTCAGGATGTGCACTTATCATTGATGGTAGCTTTGTTGTCTTGCTTTGGCACTAATTGCAACAATGCCTCCACTTACTTGCTTATTAATAGTAATCACATTAACATCAATTCAGTCCAGATACTTGTACTATATTACATTCTTAAGCTGGCCTTGCTAATGTTAATGCTTTAAATTTTTTATGCTATACTGGTGCTCATGGATGTCTTACTGAAACAAGAGTAGATACTATGCTAACACTGTGTTCTTGTCCTATACTAATTCGTGTTATATTACAAACTATGATGATTCTAGAATATTTACATTGGACAAACTAGGCCAGCCAACACATTCCAATTTCTGAGCATAACATGATTATAAAAAAACTAGAATATTTACATTGGACAAACTAGGCCAGCCAACACATTCCAATTTCTGAGCATAACATGATTATAAAAACTCTTCTCTAAAGTAAATTATCCCTACATGAATAGTTAAATATAAACAACCTAGTCTTTTTTCCCAATTTGTAAGCTCTTCTCTAAAGTCCTTTATAGTTGTTTCATATTTTTGGCTGTTGCAGCAACCACTAACATCATAATAACAACTTTAGTAATAAATAATCAGTTAGCATTTTATTTTCCATTCATTTTCTTGATTTCTATATCTTTAAACATTTTTTTGAAATATAAATATAAATAAGTGATTTGAGTAATTATTGAATCTCTGTCATTACTTGGTGTACACATTAAATATTTTCCAGCTATTGGATTTGTTCTATTCTTCTAATCTAAAAGAAAGATTAGATTTAATTTAGCTTAATTAGTTTTAAATGAACTGTTTTATTAGGCCAAAGTAATTTTTTTATCATTATTCTAAGCATTTCTCAGTTAGAAAAGTTTACATTTAAATTTTTTAGTACTAATCTGTATTTCTATTTCTAGCCATGAGAATATCATTACCATTTAGAAAGGCTTACTTATTTTTATCCAATGCCATAGAAGAATGAACGAGGTGAATTATGGCCCATTCCATGTTTCATGGGCTTTTGCAGAATTATCTAATGGGGGGTACATCTCTGTCATGATCAAATAAGTGAACAAAAGTGGAATGAAGCACCATGTTCATAATAGATGGGAAACAAGGTTTAATGGGATTTCTGGTGGATCTTTTTCAATTGTATTAAAAATGGGTATATTCTTTATTGATTCTGTTGATCTTCTTGATCTATTTGTAAGACTTTCATTTAATAAAATTGGATCAAACGAGTTCCAGTCTATCCTATTTGAGTTAAGCAATAATCTATGACGCTTGTTAAGCAAATGCTTAATCTAAGGTATTACCCAGTAAGGGTCTCTATCAGAAATAGAAACTTTTATAAAGGGGAATGAATATTCATAGATTGTCAAAAGGCGTTTTTCAAATTCTTCAATTGCAATCGATGCATTTTCAATTTCTAGAATGTCATCAAAAGAGTAGTTATTTAGAAGTGAACTAAACACATTTCTATTAGAATTTGAAAGATCCCTAATAAATACATCTTTGCGAGTAACTGGTAGTCTTGTAATTGGCTTCACCAAAACACCTTTGTGATCAGATATTAAGGATAGCTCTACAACAGAAACACTAGATATTTCATCAGGAAAATCGCATAAAACTAAATCTACTTTTGCATCTTTACGTGTTTTTTTTCACTATGCAATGTTTTAATCTCGCAAGAATTGGCAATGTAACTGGTTGCACACACAAGCGACAGATAGAGACTGGTAATAGTGAGTCTATATTTAACATTCACGTAAACTAAAATAATTAGAAGGCGGCCATCATGTGCTCACTACGAACGAATTAAAACGCTTTGCTTCTCATCCTGTTAGTGCTGCAAGGATTCTTTTTAATTGATTTAGCATCAAAAGTTGTATCGCTTGCGTGTGAATTATCTGTACGCATGGCACAATTGTGCATTGGTTTCCAACGGATCTTGGTGAACTCAATAAGTGAGTAAGTGCTCCACCAAACAAAATTGTAGACGTAACTCGCAATGTGGAATTTTGCCAAAAGCATTGACCAAAAATATTCCAATAAAAAAGTTCGAGGTAGTTTTTTATTTGATATTAATATTTGATTATTAAAAGTGCAAATAATATTTCTTAAGTAACAGATAAATGGACAAATAAGAAATAGTGTCTATGGTATTTCAACGCCATTGATATTCAATATTACATTATTTATATTGTGCCCATAGATAAAGAAATTATAATGTAAATACTTATAACTTAATGCAGATTTTGGGAAGCATCTTTTGACTACTACTAATTCATACAGGCATTATTATATTTTGCTTGATGAGTATCAACAACATGATCTAGAAGAAGGCTCGCTTTTTTCGAGCAGCTGGTGGGGACAATTATTACGTAACTGTTAAGGATATAATTAAGAGACTACACTGAAGTTTGCAATTAGTGATAAGCATTTCCGTTCGCAATGCAATTATTAATAAGAAGAGAATGAACTATTAACATTGGATGCACTTTTAGAAAATGACCTGATTCTAACATCAAATGTTTTTTCCACAACGTGAACCAAGGAAAATTTGAATACCTCATCAATGATTTTCTTGACTTCTTTATCTGCTGCTATATTTTTTCTTGAATCATCAAGAACTATTTGCAGAGCAAGTGTTGTAAATTTTCCATATTATTGTAAGAATTCGTTTTATGGCTGTAAGAATTTTTGTAAACATTTAAACGAGGTTTATATATTAAGCCAATCCCAGAAGAGTAAGATTCAATTCTTAATACAATGTGCAATGTTTTTTTAATTTATTTGCCGGCCTACGCTCGAAACCAATTGGCCTGTATTATGTATAATACGGCTTGATAACAGCAAACATTTGTAAAAACCGTGAAAATGTGTCAAATTTTCTTGCAAGAAAATTTACTGTCATTTATATTAAATTGTTTTTCTACTAATAATTTATTCTGTTCTATCCAATAGAATTTTGTATATAAATTTTTAATTGTATCGACCATACATGCTGGTAACTGGCCGTAATTGATAATTCCATCACACGTGTACAGTAGTTTCTGATTATGTAGGCCTATTATTTTAATCCGATAACGTTATAAAGAATCAATCCTTAAATATGAATATAAGTTCATTTTTAAATGTTTAACAAGTGATTTTAAATGCATGCCTTTTGACAAAACGACATTCTATGCATTAATATGTATTTTTATTTTTATGTAAACTCATATCAGGTTACAACCGGGTCGAAAGATCAGGGATTTCCTAACGAGTCGACCGGGTCACATTTAATTAATAAAGAAGTGAATGAAATCATGTCAACAAATGGGTTCATTTCAATGAAGTCAGGAAGTAGTTTTAACGGTTTCAGAAACTTTTATGCTCTTATTTCTTTCTTTTTGAATCTCTAACATTAAGTTAATATTAAGTCTTTGAAATTCGGTTAAAATTTTTGCTAGAAATGGGGTTACATTAATATATAATACTAATAATTTTTAAATCATAAGAGATTTAGCTCATATACACATGGACTGAAAATTTAAGCCCGCTCTGCTCGCCCCGTTTAAATTAATCCCATTTCGACCCATTTTACCTTTTTGTCAAAATTTTCGATTTGCTAGGCTAAATTAGAGTATGCTAGAAAATTATTTTGCCATATTTTTTTTCAATGCCTCGACCCGATGCTGTCATACCTGGTCAACGTCCATCTCTGATATAGCTGAAGTTAAATTCAGGATTTGGTATTCGCTAGCATTTTTGCTTCATAACTGTTGATGATTTTTTTATTTCACATTCTAAATTATGAGAGATATGAGAAACTTACCTTAAAAGTATATTGAGACAAAGCATTTATATGTCAGTGGAGACTAGTGATGTATATGCCATCATGCTGTTAACAAAGGCTTTCAATCGAAATTTTAGAAACCGGTCACCGGTCGAGTCCTATCCGGGTCACCGGTTGTAACTGTGTCATATATATTTGTCACTGCGGGCATGTGTTGGCCCGATAAATACTGCTTTTCTTGTTTTCCTTTACTAACGGTTTTTTAGTGGTCGGATTTGGCTTTGGAGCAATATCCTGATTCAGAATCGCGCGCCTCTAAGTTTCGTGAATTGGCGACTACCGCGTTGGAACAGGCAGAAATGAATCCTATGTAAGCGTCATTCCGCTTAGTTTTTAGTTTGCTTTCTGTTTAGAAGTCAGGGATCGTGCACTGTGCGACATCTGCTTTCCATCATTAGTGCGTGTTTAAGAGATGCTGGATATCAAGACATTTATTATGATGTAAGCTGGTTTAAATTTCTGTATGTGTTATTTTTACGAAATTAAGTGGTCAATGTATGCTACATGTCAAATTAAGAAATTCTAAGGAATCAAATACATCACTTGTGAGCGTATGGCAATCGTTTTGTGTTTACAAACGAGGTCATTCCCTGTGTTGATCATATGAAGTTTAGCAGATTCATTTAACAGAAACTAGAATATATTTAACCGATGTGCTTAACAGATTTCTTACTAAAAGGAAAGGCAAATATTGTATTTTATAAATTCAAAATTTTCTCGCGGGTGGTATTGTAACTGAGATGGTTTTTGTGAAGAAAATATTGCTTTTGAATAAATTCGTTTAGCTTTAGTGGATGAGGTAAAAAGCATTAAAATGCGTATTAACAAATAAAATTGGTTAATTATAGCAGATCAGTTAACACATCTGTCAAAAAGAATCATTTCATGAAAATACTTCCTAAGCTTCAACATCACTCATCAAGAATGGATGGTACTTGAAATGAAGATGAGCGAGTAATTCTCTTATAAAAGCATGTTCTGCTATAAACAAACCCTCTACTGAAAGTATTATTTTGAAGCAAATGATGACCGGGTTGTGATTTAAATCCGTTGAATGTTCAAATACTACAACATTTGCTCATTCTTTTTGGATTATTTATATCATTTAGGGGTCTAAATTTACACCATTAATTGAATGATAGTAATCATGAAAGTTGAACCTTTGAGTGAGTAATTTATTTGCCATGCACTACTCAATGTTTAAAATGGCCTGATTTATATAAATAGAATTGGTGAATTGCATTTTTACTGTGCATAGATTTTTTTTCATTTTTCTATATGTGAAATTACTTTTCATCTTTATTTTGCTTTAAAACCACTTTTATCAGCAGATTTTAGACGAAAACGCAATTATTTTGTTCACATTTGCGATTTTTTATCATCTGATTTTTTTATCATAAAATCCTTAGTGGGATTAGCGTTCGCACTATTAAGCTTCTATCAGATGATTAATTATCGGATAAGAGTAATTTAGTTTTGCCAAAAAATTGGATGAAGCGTTCCCACTATCAGCTTTTCATCAGCTGATAAAAAAGCAGATAGTGTTCACCCTATCGACTTCTATCACCGATTTCTTGACCAATGATAAAAGTCGAAGGCGGGAACATACCTTAAAAGTAGAAATTATGAAAAACTTCAATTTTGATAGATTGGTAAATGTACATGGAATTGATGCTTTAATTGAATTTTAGTAAGATTTTTTAGAAAAAGAAAAAAGAGAACGCTATTGCTTCGAAACTTTTGCAGTACAGACTGGACAGCTTAGCAAAACTTAGTAATGAAGAAAAAGAATTCAACTTAATGAAGGGACTGCTAGCTGGAAATGTTTTTGATTGGGGATCAATACATTCTGCGAAGTAAGCTTTATATTGTGTATGGCTCACTTTAAAAATACGTTGTGAAACAATGTTTCTTAACACTAAAATATCACTCAGTTGCGCCATAATAGAGTAGGTTTATATTTAACAATTTCCATTATGCCATTACATGGAATTGGATTTCAAAATTTAAATAACTTGATTATTCATATTATTAGACATAAATGATGACTTAAGGGGGTGCAACGCTGACGATTTTTGTCCAAACTTTTGTCCAGATTTTTGATTAAACCAAAATCCGCAGTGTAGCACACAAAAATCCTGACAAAAGTTTAAACAAAAATCCGCAATGTAGTACATAAAAATCCTGACAAAAGTTTGGACAAAAATCTGCAGTGTAGCACATTAAAATCCTGACAAACGTTTGGACAAAAATCCTTAGCGTAGCACATAAAAATCCTGACAAAAGTTTGGACAAAAATCTGCAGTGTAGCACACAAAAATCCTGACAAAAGTTTGGACAAAAATCGCCAGTGTAGCATGGCCTTAAGATAACCTGTCAATTGACCTAATTCTGGATTTTTAGTGCTATTGAATTTACACTAAAATTAGAAATTGGCATTAAAATACTCAAGTACAATATCAAGAAAAGAAAATTTTATTGTCGAATTGCCATTACAAATGAAGTACTTCTCTACGTTTGGTTCATCGAAGTTGTTTTTTTCCTCTAGCATTGCATCCGCGGCTGTGACCGTTTTGAAGCAAGGAATAATCAGCAGACGAAAGGTTCTTTCGCCTTAGTATTCTTTCCAGCAATGATTTCTGTCAAGTCTTCATTTCAAGGTATTCAAGAAAATCAGCAGAATCATTTTCTTTCACTTCTGAGAGAGATATTGCTTTCAAATTTTGCACGAAGACAAGGGGCTTATATCAGCTAGTCCTGTAGAGCAGGGTTCCAAATGCGTTCTTTGCGTTTGCAACAAGATTTCTTGCATCTTTAAAAGTGGTAAAAATATTCTTGACATCAGCATGATTTGCGGCATAATAAAATTCACTTCAAGCCATGGGGAACCTTAATGCGTAAGCACTGGCTGAGGGGTACTTCATGCCACTGTCTTCAGTTGTCTAGTTCCGTTTTTGAGAGTGGTTGCTATGATTGTATCAATACATTTACCCACTGCAGAAAAACAAGTTCGCACTTTTTCTGCACGATTGTGAAGTAAATGGGACAGGCTAGTAATATGCCTAATCTTTTCAAGTAATCTCCGCAGTCCATCAGATAAGCTGCTGCTGCATCGAATGGGAAATTTTAGACATAATTTTTTTATAAAATCGCAATCACAATAAAAAAGAGTTCTAATTGCTTTTCAACTCGCAATATACTTTACATCACGTTTAGTCTTCATTTGACTTTAATCACAAATAATTTGGAACGGAGACTCAGCGATTTTCATTTAATTAATTTCTGCGTTTGATTTGCAATGTTGCTGCACGCTCTGTGCAAAATTTTAAAAGGCAATCCTCTATTACACATCAGACAGGATTTTCATACTTGGATGGCGTAATTTGTATAGGTGGTGAAAATTTCCATCATCACTTCGACGAGAACTTCCTTAAAATGACCCATAGATGTTGCTATTGTCAAAATGTATGACACCCCATACGTTTGCCTTTCTTGCGTCTCGATCTTTCGGTGATGTTCCACATTAATAGTTTTCTCAATTCGTATTAGTAGAAAAGAACTGACGAAATAATTCTCCAGTAATAAGAACTTTGAATTATCTGAGGCTCCTGTTTTTAACGTTCAATGCCTGGTTTCTGTTGGTGTGCTTCTGGCAGGCATTTTAGAAAGTGAGCACGAACAAATTTATCTAAAAAATGAATATTGATTAAGTCGGTGGTTTGCAACTAAAACTAATGTAAAAGTAACATTTCGATTTTGTTTTTATTTGCAGCAATTTTTTTAAAAAAAATTGTATTTTTTATTTTCTGGTAATTCGATATCTAAAACTAAAAGGTTTAAGATTTTGAAAGATTTTAACATTAATAAAAAGCTTTTTATGACAAAACCACGTATACAAGATCAAGAAAAACTATTTTAAGCAATGCTATAGTTAATAAATAACTTTTTAAGGCTTTCTTACATTTTTATAAAAAATACTACTAAGCGGCTCAAAAATTCAATTTCGAAACTTCTTAAAAAATTTTTCTTTTTAAATTCAATGGTTTTTTAATGCAGAATACTCATATAGTTTAAAAAATATCAGTTTTTTTAATAACCTCAACTTGTCCTTCGCGTTGTAACCTTTAGAAAATCAATGAATCCGGCGCTTTGTCATTTTAGTACCATTAGTGTAGTACAAAGCCCCGTTATAACTCGAGTATACACCCCTGCTCAAAAGAAACGTGCCCACCTGTAAAAAACAATATTTCAGTGTTTACGCGTATTTGATGCATGTTTAAATAAAATTATTTATAATAAATTATTTATTAAAAAGAGGTGCGTTAGGAATACTTTTTTAAGCAATTCAAGGTATTTGTAACAAATTTTACATAAAAGAAATATAAGTAGAGAAGGAGAAACATTTATCAATATTTTGTGGAGCCTCCTTTGGCTGCAATAACTGCTTGTAATCGCATTGGCAATGAATTAATCAAACTCTGCAGCTCTTCCTGGGTTAAACGGTTGAACTCACGTTCCACTGAGCCTCTTAGATCACCAAGCCCATGAATTTTCTGTTCTTCTAATTTCCCTTTAATCAGCGACCACAGACAAAAGTTTTACTCAAGTCCCTCTATGTAGCGGATTTTTGAAAAGGTCATACTACCTAGAGGGAGCTATTAGTATATATATATATATATTTATTTATATAGGTGCTTTATGCAAATATCAGAGGTGTTTTGTACAAGCAAAAAAATTTTTTTTAGTATGAAATACCTGAATATTAAAAAAGTTACAAAAATACCACACCAACATAAATAAGTATATTAGGTTTTATGTATGATCGAATTTCCGTTTTTTCTTAGATTTAATTGCTGTAGACGATTGTTGGCCTATTTCTTCAATATAAAATTCAAGTTATTTCTCGAAATTTTCAGCCCATAGCTTTTTTATATAGAGTTCACTTGCAGTTGATTCACAATGACCGGTTTGCTCAAAATGGGCATCTTTCAAATGATTTGATAGCGTGTTGCTGTTGTTATCAGCAATGTGAGAATCCCACATTTTTCTTATACTTGTTGGGCCGAAATCATAACCTTGACGAGAAGAATAGAATTTTTGAACATACTTATTAATTTTCTGCTTCATGTCTGTATCAGCTTTATCTTTTGAAGTCTCAAAATCAAATTATGTCAGGTTTTTGTGATTTTGTCGTTTTCTTTAATATTTGAGCAAATTAATCTGTTTACTAGTAAATGAAAGTCGCACTGCATGCTTATTTTTAACCTAAAAATTAGCAAATTTTAACTTAAAGAAGTTAAAATTTTAACTTTTACAACTTTGACTGTCAAATTTTAGCTATTACTTTATAAAAATAAAAGCAATCTACATGGAATTGTATTTAAAAAATTAATATAATCAACAAAAATAACAAATCAAAAGGTTTTTTGTCCGGCGTGATTGTAATGAAAAGAATTCTAGTTAAATATATTTTCAAGCAAAAAATTTCTATTGGTCTCCAACAGTTTGTTTAGCTGCGAAAAGCTTCGTTTGCCTGAGCAGCTAGTGGGTTGGCAGTTCTGTAGAAGATTGTATTGAGCAGGTGAAATGTGTGCTTGGTTCATTATTGACGTAATATCGTTGCTTAGAATACGTTTCTGGGTATACTGACTAATATTGCAGGGATCCTCCTTAAAATCGATCGATTTTACATCTTTGGTAATGGAGTACTGAGGTGATTCCATTTTGTAAATTATAGGACCTAATTTAGAATAGCATCGAATAATTGCTAGTAGATCTTGTTTCATTCCAGGCTGTAATATGCTTTCCATCGAACGCCTAGCAATTACACTGCCGTCGTCGTGAAAATTGTTGATAATTTCGGTTACCTTTGGAAGATTCTCAGCTTTTAACCAGCTTCCCCATCTGCTTTTACACTGGTTGAGGCGGGCTTCCAGTTTCATGAAACATGTGCCTTCTTGTTACATTCTTGACTGCCGCTGCTTTCATAAAGACTATTAAAGTGTCAACAGAACGGAACTGGGATTTTATCTTTGCAGCACAGTTGTGCAACAAATGGGCAACGCAAGTTGCATGAAGCAAGTTTTGATAAATTTCTTTGAGTGGGTTCCCACGAGCAATACCGGCTTTATTCAGAAAAAAGGGAAAATTACAAAAATAAATTACAAAATAAACAAAAAATAAACAAAGTCGCACATAGCCGTTTATAAAATATACAAAAATAAATATGCACCAGCGGTACTACACGGAGATAAAGCCTGACCTGTGTTAGGAATCCCTTTGGCGATGCAATTGATTCAATGCAATAAGTAATTATTTCCAGTATATTTTGTTTATTCACCTCGCAGAAGCTATTAAACGTATGAGGCAGACGGACGGGCCATTCGAAAATGAGGTGCTTTAGAAAATGAATTATATGGTTGATGAGAAGATAGGAGTAAGAATCAGATGCTACCGTGGTCTCAAAGAAGAAAGGAGGAGACATTATCAATGTTATCCAATCCAGACCCATGGACTATGAAGAGCTTTGGTGGTGGATATGTGGGGATTTTCTTCAGTCCAAATCACACAATTGTGTCGATTAATATGATCATCCAAATAGAAAGTGGATTCGACACAGCTAATTTTGTCGTCTTCAGTGATGGTTTGGTGCAGCGAGATGTGATAAGGACGTAATATCAATTGTTTGGTGAGAATATTATGCACACTTTTGTTGCAAATTCCTTTAGATTGTGCAATTTTTCGAGTGAATGAACAATCGTAAGGGTTAGATGCTGAAGATTCTTCCAATGCTTTTTTAACTGCAGGAACCCTTTCTTCTTGAAGAGATGGACGGCCGCTTGGCTTGCCGGGAGCAACATTGCCTGTCTTCTCCAATTTTCAAAACAGCTTCTTCAAAAAAATTGATTGAGAATGGATCATTATGAAGCTTATTCCGTGTTTTCCATTTCCATAAGGTAATTGTTGGAGTTTCTCCACTCTGATAGTAAATTTTTACCAAATGAGCCATCCCCTGATTTGGAAGATCCATGCTACAATATATGTACGTTTTCTAAAATGAGAGAAACGAAATGAAATTCTATACCAATCGCATTTTTAATGTAATCAAATTAAAACAGACAAAGCTATAACTGATGAGTTATTATCAATCGAAAACTGAACAGTATTTATACACACATGGTATATCCACCATCTATTCCAGCAAGATGGAGCATCTGTACACTTTGCGATAAAGGTAAGAGAATTGCTTAATAGAGAGCTTCTCAACCGCTGGATTGGTAGAGGAGGATGGATTGAATGGTCACCAAGAAGTCCAGATCTCACCATCAATGAAACGATTGATGAACATAAAAAAATCGGCCAATGGAAAAAATAATAATTTATGTTGTTATGTATAATTACTAATTAACGAATTAGTAAATCTAATATTAGTATAAAGACGATGTTGAAAACATTATTTAACAAAAAATTTACAATATATTCAGTGAAGATGTTTTAAATGTCATTTATTGAAAAGGATTAAGGTCTTAGAAACCTCTTAAATTTATTTATATAATTACACTATCCACAATTTACAAAGTATGGCCCTAGCTGTTACCTCATACAGTTGAAAAGCTTTTGGAACTGGTCTTTTCAACACATTTTTTGAAGTTTTACTTTTTTGTTATTTGTTTTTTGTTTATAGATATTTACAAACATTTGAATTACTGTGCACTGGCGTTGCAAAAAAGGAAATAGTGCAAAATCACTTTGAACACTCCGACAAATTACGAAATGTATTCATTCAATTTCTTCCACCAGTGTATTGGCATGTGAGTTATATCATTGTTGCATGCTCTGAATGGTTTTGTTCTCTAAGTTCTGTTTCTGCACTCTTGTGTCCCTCATTACAGCAGACTATAATCCATCCTATATTCTCTTGATCTGTAGCACTGAAACTAGCGTCAACGGTATTAGTAACTAATACTTTGCTAAAGCCTTATAATATGCATTTCATTGTTTGATATTATTTGTTTAGATTAATCCGAGAAGAGAGTTTTGGTTTCGAGGCTGCTTTAAAGCAAATTCAGCGTGAGTATTTGTTGGTTTGTCATGTTATAGTCATTAGCAATGTCATTTAGCGACCACTACAAATTTACTATTTATTTTTTGAGATTTATCTTCTAGGTTTTGAACATTTTCAGAATTTGCACTTTTCCTTGTATGAAGTAAGTGTTTTATATCCAAACCTATACTTAGTTCGTCAGTGATTTGTACCTAAGCTCAATTTCGTGCTCTTACTAAGTTGAAAAACGAAGGGTATACAGCGGGTAACTAATATCTAAATTTTCCGACCTTTTTCATAGAATGTTCAATAAATTCAAATATTTTGTAATATGGGTCAATGCTTAAAATATATTTCGGATGCAATGTGAGACTTTTTGTGGTAATAGTACAGGATCATTCAGCAAGTTTGCATAAAAACGCCTTTTGTAATTTTTTATCTGAACAGATGAAATTGTAATTTAAAAGATTTAATACCACGATTAATTTAACAAATATAGCATAAAACAGAAAACAAATACATTTTAAACAAATTAGTAGTTCATATGTCCTCCTTTTGCTGCCACTCTCTGACGCATGGAGTCTATTAGGTTTTGACACACTGCTATCATCTCAGAATCATGACTCCAAGCTCTTGCAAATGCAGCTATTGCTTCTTCCCGACTGCCAACTGCGGTCTGCCTGATCTTGTCCCTTCACCAGTGCCCATACCTTTTCGATTGAATTGAAATCACAACCCTTGGAAGGCCATTCAGCCAAGGGTATACCGAGCTGCTAAAATTTCTCCCTTGTTACTCTACTGACTTGTGCATGTGCGTTATCCTGCTGGAAAATGTCGTGTCCCTTTGTAATCCACTCGTTCATCTGAGGTACTATATGTCTAACAACAATGTGATCAATATACTCAGCAATGTTAAGGTTTTTCTCCACATGAAATCGTCGAGGTCCGAAATATGAGAAGCAAATCCACACCATTAACTTCCTGGAAAACTTTGAGGTCCGATTATAATGATTATCATCCAACACACGTACAAACTTTTGATTCGCCAACATAAACCATAGTTTCATCACTGAAAACTACCTGTCGCCAAATTTCGACTGTCCATTCTTAATGACAACGTGCAAAGGCAAGTTTAGCACCACGATGCTCAGGGGGAGAATTACCTTTTTTTATTGACTTGAAGCCATTGATTACTTAATAATATTAAGTAATTTATGCTTGAAACCAATGTCATAAAGTGCTCTCTTCACTTTTGATGTACTCATGTTATCACCACTTGGTCCCATCATTGATTTGATATCATTCGCAGTGGCTTTGCAATTGTTTAAAGCAATTCGTTTGATTTGATAATGTCTTTCGTCAATTTTTTTTGCTGCCACCACAATTTTTGAATGAAGTACTATATGAGCCAGTTTCCACATCCTGTTTGACTATGCTTGAGAATCATGAATTGTCTTATAAAGCCATGACTTGGGCCCTTTTCTCATCTCTATTCGCCATCACTAAAATATCGATTTCTTTCCATTTGCAATATAATATCTTCATCAACTGAAGCAGAAGTAATTAAGCACTGTTTACATTCTGGACTTAATTACATAAAAAATTCTCAATATTTTATACATTTTTGTCAATTATGCAAACTTGCTGAACGATACTGTGCTAGTATATCTTGCACACTGACATATTGCCAGACCCAAACTTCAAAAACCCAATCCATGTAGGTGTAAATCTTTTACACAATATTAAACATGTATTTTGTAAAGCATTTTGTAAAGTTTTTGAAGTGTTTTAATATGACGCTTATAATTATTTAACATTTAGCCCGGCCTTGGTTGGTAGATGACTACGATTTGTGGCACGACACCTTAAAATCCAAAACATACAAAAGCGTTCTGATTTTCGTTGACAATAGTGGATTCGACTTTTTCCTTGGCGTCCTTCCATTTGCAATAGATTTCATTAAACGAGGCGCTCAGGTTCGTTAACTTTGAAATCTCGTATTTTTTTTACTTGGGATTAGGTAATTTTGGCTGCTAATCACTTGCCTGCTGTTAACGATATTACATTCCAAGAAATGTGTCATGAAATGAAGAAGCTATCCCTCACAAATTCCATAATAGCAGAGGTTCTTTCCACAAATCGCCTGTTGTTGGCGGATTCTGGATCAATGTCACCTTGTGTAGATTTATGGTAGGTACTCATTTATCTATCAAAATAAGTTAACTATTCTAAGGTGTTGACAATATTTGTTACTGTTCAAAAGTGACATACCTGTCTATAAAATTCACTGTACTCATTGACAGAATCTTGCAGTTTAATTTTACATGACGTCATAAGAAAATCGTATGTGTTTTCGAGTAACTCTTTGAAAATACCGATAAGTTATCAGAAGGCTCCAAGAATTGTTTGTATATTTCAAGTGGCAGTTCTCACTGTTGCTTTTAATATTAATTCTTTTTGTGTTTTTTCATTTTGTTTTCTGCTGCAGCATTAATGTACCCATATTTAACCTTATTAGAATCAAACTATCTAACTTAAAGCCGTCTAAATATCTCGTTTTCTGATAGAGGATTTGTTTTCCACATTCTCCCATTCAGAATTAAATTTTCTTATAAATATTCTTCGATTTTACATTATTAAAATTGCTGTCGTTTAGTAATTTAAATAGTTCATTGTGCAGTCTGGTAAAGAATCTCAAAGTCGATTTAATAGTACTAGAAGGCATGGGTCGTGCCATTTATACCAATCTCAACGCAATGTTTACATGTGACGTGCTTAAATTAGCTGTTCTGAAGTCAGTGTGGGTTGCAGAAAGCATGTTTAATGGAAAGATTTTCGACGTTGTTTTTAAATTTGAACCTCAACAGACGTGCAATGGTGAAACACACAATCACAATTCAAATAGTCTTTAATTTTTGTAAATTTATTATTTAGTGTCAATGAACTGCAAAATTGAGAAATGTTTTTATTCTATATGATTTCGAATTATACTAGATTTGTAGTGTCTTGATTTTTTCTTTAGTATTTTGTTTATTAAATTTTTTTTCACATAAACATGATGGATTTTTTTAGGATATTGAGCAAGATCTCATTTTCGGTGGCGCATGTTTTATTTAAAGGGCGTTTTAGATCAGAAAAACTACCAATACACTTTACATCTTAAATTTTTAAAACAATTTACTCTTCATATGACAACTTGAAAAGGTGGATCTTCTGCACGTGTGACCTGTTTTGCCACTCTCACCTTGATTGTACATATCATTGCATCTGTTTCGTGGTGGATGATACAATTGAGCAATGTTGCTGACGTATGTGGGAGCAACAGAGATAATGCATTTGAAGGTCAAGAAAAAAGTTTGTACATTATTCTGTATCTGACAGGCAGCCAGTGCAATTTATGGAATATAGGCGAGATGTGGTTTCTTCAATAGGTGTTAGTGATTAGACCAGCAGCGCAATTCTGTAACTTTTGGACATGCAGTGTTTTCTTGTTTGGTATGTTGCTGAGAAGGCTATTACAGTGTCAATTCACGAAATTATGAAGACAAGTATTTGCTCACAGATAGAATATCTCTTAGATGGTAGAATCCTGATCATATTATCTGAAAGAGAGGCGTTGGTCGAGGTTTTTTACAGATGGAAAGGAGGAATAATGACGTCATCAAGTCATTGTGACTTTTAGTAATGATTTTGTGGTGGAGTACTATCAATCCGGTTTTTTCTTCATGCAGCTTCAGCTTGTTCTTGTGGATCCAGTCTGATGTGGCAATTAAGCATGCATTAACACGATTTATAGCATTTGCAAGTGATATCGGGAAATAAAACAAAACTTCACTGTAAAAATATGTTAATACTTCCCTCTGACGAAATGTCTATGAAATTTTTGTTGGGCAAAGATATTGATAAAGCTTTTGTCAGGAAATTGATTAAACTAAATTTCATACGAAAAAGGTTTGCCGCGTGCCTTCAACTAATCACAATTTTGATTTTTTGAAAATGTGGTTGGGGATGCAATAAAAATAGCGTTAACACTTTGCAGGTTTTGTTGGAACCTATGAATAGTAAAGACAATGTTTATTAAAATTGAGCTAAAAGTAATATTGAAGCTAACAAATGAATTGCAATTCAATAATTTTCCTACATTGTTTAATATTATAACAGAAACATTGGCCTAATTTGCCAAATAAATGAAGTTTTTAGTAATATATTGGAAATGGCCGATACTTCCACTCACTGATGGCGCCACTTACTATTTTTAATTGGATGGGAAGCTATGCTTTATGAGGCCCCTAGCACGGGAGAATAACAATCTTGAAAGTTTTGCAAATAATAGTTTTAGAAATGTACAATTACTCCATTCAAATTTATTCAGATAAATGTATACAATTAAATTACTGATTGTTTATCTTAATGGCGTCTTTAAATTCGTAAAACACATCGCTGGCCTAGAATGCATAGTTGCTTTGATTAAAAATTGAAGTCCTTGGAATACTAATTCATAATATATTATTTACTTTTAAACTTTAGGCCGTGCACAAACGATACAACTTTTAAAGCCGCGATTTCTCAAGTAGCTAGAAAAGTAAAATTATGAAAATCATTTACACGCAAACGAAGCAATTTTTGGTTACAACTTCTCATATTATAGCATGTAAACTCAAGTGACATGATTGCTGTCCCAATATTATAAGATAAAAAACAATTTCAAATAAAAAAATAGAGGATTAATCCTGAATATCGTTTAAATAATTGCATTTCCATGCGATATATATTTACTGTGAAATTACAAACTGCTATTTTCCAGTGACTGCTAACTAAAAAAAATTGACAGGCAAAAGAAACATTGAGAAAATTATTAGATAAAGATATTATTGTGTGTTTAATCTTTCAATTTGACACTCTTTATTTGTGAGAGCATTAAAATAAGAAAACGGCATCCTTACTATTTCTGTCAGAGTTGGATGCTGTGAAATACATTTTGAACCTGAATTACCAAAACTCAATTAAAATTTTTAAACTAAAACAATATATTCGATTAAATTTTTATAATTACAATCATTCAAAATCATCTATACATTTAAAAATCCAATTTAGTTACTAATAACTAAAATTTCTCATGTTAAGAATACTAAAGTTCAATTAAGCATTGAATTTTGTAGTTTGTATATATCCTCTTCACAAGTAGCTTCATACGTTTGCAGTCTATGCACTTTATCAAACATATGTAATTGTATGTGAGGATTGTTTTCTATACATGTGACATGTATGTGATTTCCGCAACTAAGTAATAAAGCAATTTGAATAGATAGATAGATAGATAACTTTTATTTTATCACGGATTGACATCCATAAAAGATACATATATAAATTTATAAATCATAACAGACAAGGCAACTTAATGTTTCTTCAAATATCGATGTGGGAAAATCCTACTTGAGGCTCCACCCGTTGGATTTCTTTGTCGCAGATGTTTTTTCGAGTATTCAGTTCTTGTCGGGATATAAGAGGCCAGCGGGTGGTTTGCCGATCTGGATATTCTGTTAAAGAGTTGATGATCTGAAGACTGCAGAATCTGATGCATTGGAAGGAATTCGTCAATAATGCCAAGCCTCATCGCCTTTCTTTGAATTTGGTCGATCTTCTTGTTGTTCGCTAGCGACTGACCTCCCCATACACAACAAGCATACGTAAGTTTGGAGAGCACCAATGATCTGTATAACATTTTAAGTTCATCGGCAAAGAATCCAAGGTGTTTGAGTCTCAAAAGGAGATACAACGCTGATGATGCAGTGGCGGCGACAATATTTACATGCTTTGTGAATGTCAGTTTCTCATCAAACTCGACTCCGAGAATTCGCATACTCTGCACTCGTTGAATGCCTGGGATGCATTCAACTGATTCTTGTTGTCTCTTGCCAGAGCACACTACGATTTCTTTGGACTTCGCCATGTTCAAACTCAAGTTCTTCTTGTTAAACTGCTCGACAAGGGATTCAACCACCCGGGATGCAGCATCATTTCCAGTCGATCCTCCTATGACTTCGGTATTATCATCCGCAAAAACAGTGGATTTAACTGAGGCGTCGTTTGATATCAAAGGGTCTACATCATTCACAGCCAAGTTGTAGTAAGTTGGTCCACCAACGGTCCCTTGAGGAACACCAATATTTGTGGTCAAGCAGGTAGAAATGTCATAAGTCCAGCTTTAAAGTCAAATGGCTAGCATTGATTATATAATCCTCGTTTCGGTGCACATGACAGCAATGGATTTTTCTATTGGAATGTTTTCTTTGAGCGCTCTCGAACCACGCAGACACAATATTGTGCTTCTCAGAAGTGCAAAGCTGATTTCAGTTCTGAGATGCCTGAGTACATCTGAGTAGGACTCCTTCCTCTTCTCCGCTACTTTCAGAGCAATTTGCTTTATGGTCTTATGAGTTGAGCGGCTGCATCCTCCAGTCGTCGCAAAGATCAAGGCAGTTAAGGAGCTATTAGAAATTAGAAATTATCTTTATTTCAGAATGAAACACATCAAACTGACTAAATTTATAAACTATAAAAAAATTCACTTCACTTGAAGAGTTATTTGCGGCATTTCACGGACGTGATAGCTCTGGTGTTGTCTTCCTTTCGTGTCGGTGTTTTTGGTAAGGGTTGGAGAC
>CABFPE010000400.1:229971-244250 GCA_900660155.1 Hofstenia miamia | reverse complement strand
TGCTTAACTACTAGTGTCATACTTTTTATACCTATAGCTAGTTTTCTAACTGTTATGTTAATGTGAGTGTTGAACTTTAACTTTGAGTCAATGGTTACGCCTAAGTACTTGAAAGTGTCTACAATAGGTACATTAACAGTATTAATTTTCAAAATCATTTTGGAAACATCGAAGTTATTTTTATTGGGCTGCAAAATACAAAATTCCGTCTTAGCTTCATTAATTAGCAACTTATGCATTGAAAAATATTTTGACAATTTGTTGCAATTGAATTCTATTGATTCCACTGCATTGATGTATTATCGCTGAAGATGCAGGTGTCATCGGCATATTGAATTAGATCTCAATTGGTTATTGACTGCATGTCATTTACATAAATACTAAAAATAAGAGGACCTAGAATCGTTCCTTGAGGCACCCCATTGTAAACCGGTAACAAATCAGAAAAAATATCGTTTAATTTAACTCTCTGGAATCTTTGGTTAAGGTAACTAGTTATTCAATAAGTATGTTGTGATTAATCGAATCAAAGGCTTTTGAGAGATCTAAACAAGCTATAGCTACAAATTTATTAGAATCGAGGGATGCTCTCCATTTTTCAGTAGCATGTAATAGTGCATCAGTTGTTGAAAAATTTTTGCGAAATCCAAATTGGGTGTTCGATAACAAATTATGCTTATTTAAATGTTCAATTATTTGGTTATGCAATAATCTTTCGAATATATTACTTATTGGAGAAGTAATTGAAATTGGTCGATAATTAGTGGCAATTGAAGGATCGTTTTTCTTAAAAATAGGAGTAATGTGAGCAAGTTTTAGATAATCTGGGAAATGATTGCATTTTAAAGATTCATTAAAGATGAAATTTAAAGGACTTGATATTCCGAACATTGAAAATAGAATAAAAACTAAACTAATTGTATTTATAACATACATTTTTGGAGCAAATTTTTAAAATCTTGTTCAACAATACGAGCGGGCTTAGTTCTTAACCGCTCTAACTGTGTCCGAAAGTACTGTTAGGGCAAAATATATTTCGTTTTGATTAGAAATTTGCATAATTTATAAATACAAACATTTACATATTGAAATTTTAATAGCACTGCGCATTCAATATTATGGTGTTAGAATTGTTGTCATTATGAAAACGAATTTTCAATGCATATAAGCGATGTGTGACTTTTACGAGCACAGGGTTCAAAGCAAATTGAATTCCACGTCGAGAATTGCTTTCGTGGCTATTTGGAAGTGGGTGATACCACTTGAGGAACACCCCTAAACCGTGCTTTCTTCGTAATTCCACAATGTTCTTCGGCCTTTATTCCGAGTGAATATCTTTCAATAGCATACACACCATTATCTTTCGAGATGCTTGTGCACTGGGTTGAATCCGGAACATCCTTTTAAAGCTTTGCAAGAAAGTGTTGTCTGCGAGGTTTTACTAAGGCTAGTATTAGTCACTACGTATGCAAATAAGGTATATGTATTTTGCATAAAAAATTGAAAATTGCAATCTTCAGCCTTCTAATAGAGCAAGATCTTTTCTTCCATATCTATCCCAACACACGAAAATTTTAGTATTGCTTATTCTATTGTGATATAAGATATTTGGATGTTTCATTACAGTTATGCTGTATATTTTTGACTAAGAAATTGAATTCCTTTTAGGTTAAGTATATTCATCACGTCAGCGCCGATTCAAAACGCGGCTGAAAAGGACTGACAGTCGCGTATTGAATCCGTTCTTTTTTTGTAGTAGTGCATTCCATGTTTGGTAACTAAACTTCTATCGACAGTAGATATTTAATAAAACGCTTAGAATTGTTAAACCCGGTATAATTTAACAGCTTAACGTTTTGTTCAATAAATAATTATAGTTCAGCTGATTTTTGTTTAGCTCCTTCGTCCCCAAGAAAGGAGTTATTTTACAAAGGAAAACTAGTTGAACTAAATTCAGTTAATCCTCTCAAATTTCTGGGGCGCCATTTCTACTCTTCTGCTTGAGAGAATATTTAATGTCTGGTTCAACGTATGCTATGTTGTTGGATGATTCGGAGAGAATTTCTTTGATACTTGCTACAGAGATAGAATCGTATCGGATCTTTATTTTGAGAAACTTTGGATCTATTTCGGATCCAAAAATTTTTAAAACTTGTGTATTAGTACATTTTATAAATTACGCACATTTTTACATTGAATCCTATGTTAATAATCTTAATCTAAAAGAAATTTTGTAATTGAATTTCATTTTTCATACAACACGTTATTCTTTCCAACAACTTATAAAATTGGTGACCAACACTTCAAAAATTTGAAAATGCGATTCATGTTAGCCATCACAATGATAAAATAGTAAAGCAACCAAAAACATTTGCTTGTACAAAATTGAAATGGAAGAGCAGAATTCTGAAAGGGATTCTCTCTAACATGTATGTCAAAGAATAAGCATGAACACAGAGATTTTGCAAACAGTGCAAAATGTAAAAATACTAATATAATTTAGGATGCTCTTCAATCAAAAAATTTTCTATTCGCATTTAAAAAAACAAATATTTTTAAGTCCATAATAATTAAAATTCGGATGCGTTTCGGATTGAAAACTAAAGTTTTTTGAAAAATTGGATCCGATTCCATCTCTGACTTGCTAAGATATTGAGGAACAGAATTAACTTATATTTGCCGAGATTCTTGAGATTTAGTTCTGGTTAACTTTTCAGGTAGCGCAATGATCGAGGCAGCATTAATTGTTGGTGAAATCATCAATAATAGTGGTTTTACTATTATCAACAATTGCAGATTCTAGGATGTAATTCTTCAAATACAATGTGTTAAATATTTCTAGTGCACGCGTATTTAGCTTTAGCTAAGGACTATAGAATTTAAGCTGATTAAATTAGATTGCGTTTTCCCAAAAAATATTCATAACTAGATGAAAATTGTTAAAAGGGAACTTGATGTTTTACTTTTCAGCAGACTTGATTAAATTGTACTAAGAAAATCTGTAGGACAAAGTAAAGGAAAACTATTACATAGATTGACTGCAGTAATATAACCTAAAAAGCAATTAATAGGCATTGTATGGGCTAAAGAAGTGTACTGTGCAATAACAAAGCGCATGTTCTTGGTTATTTTTCTACGCTTTTTCTTAAACAATATTTAGAGAATTTTGTCAAATTCTGTTTTTTAATTATTTGTTACAACATGTGAATAAATAGATGACCTCCAAGCAACAAAACATTGTTGAAAGAACTTTAGCTGCATGATAGCTTCGCTAAAAAGTTTTACATGGGTAATTAGGGTTATTCTACCTTTCTAACGGTATTATGAAGTAAATGAAAAGTATTTGTTCGTTGAATCAGCAAATTGATTTTTTATTCTCATGCTATACCCTTATTGTAGCTGGGTAGTCCGATACCGGAGATGAGAGTAATAATCAATCAGTTCTCTTGAGCCTCATTTCATATCCAAGAACCTTAATTTTAATCATAAGAGAAGTGAACATTTTCTTAACTTCGATCGAAGCTCAGTCCCGTAGCTGCAAGTCATCCCGCGAGAATCTGTAGCAAATTTGCTTGCTGTGTACTTCAACGGGTCACTCACATTTTCTCATTACATCAAGAACATGGTTAAGAAAGCTACTAGTAAGTTGTATTTACTGGTGAAATTGGAACACTGGATTTTGCCAACATGAGCTACAGACACTATCCAATGCATTAGTTATGCCCTCATTAACATGTTATTGTTGTCTGGGGAGGTTCCTCGAAATTCCTCTTGCTGCTCTTAGATAAAGTTCAGCAAAAATTCTGTCTGCTTTAAGATTATATCGAATTATACCCCTATTGAGAAGATCATCGCCGAAGTTGAGAATCAGCCTACTGCATGAGAGCCCCCCGCAGTAATCAAAACCGACTCTGAACGACACCTTTCATTTCCCTATCGGTTGCATGAATGTGTTATGCGTTTTAAAATAAAAACTTGTTGTAGTTATTTCATGTGAAACGACATATTGACACGAAGACTCCGAAATGCACTTGTTTCATTCATTCATAAAGCGGTGATATAACAGTATACATTCAAACCTCACTAATTCGACACTGTTGGTGAAAGTCGTTTTTATGTCGGATTAGTAGTCTGACTTTGACAAGAAACTGGGGAAGTTTGTGTAGGCTATGATTGGATTGTGCCGGGGCATTAGCGTTAGAGTATTTCACTAATCTATGACAGAACGATCAGAAACAAAGACACAAAATAACTCCGGTACTATCCATATATTTTAAAGAATACCGTTAAATAAAGCAATAAAATCAGATGAAATATTCTAATTGTCACTTGTGGACACTTAAAAAACGAGAGTAAATCCATTTGTCTCTTGTATATTCGATATCATGGAAATGACCCCTTTAGCATTTTTTAATTTATAATTGTAAATAGGGTTATTCCAACTTTTTTCAATTTTAAAATTGTTAGAAAACGAAAATTTTTCTCGCATATATTTATAAAAATTCATTATCCCTACTTGCAAGATGGAACTCGCTTTTACATCAGTAACTACCATTTTGATAAAAACCATAATGAAAATGCCAATTTAGTAAATTATGATCTATTTAAATAATGTATTAAGTATTTACACCCATGTAGAAATTTTTTCCGAAAACTTTTTTGTTAATTGAATAAAAGTTATTATGTAGAAATATTTTTAAAACACTGTGCGTTTAAAATGCACACGGAAATAATTGTTTGCTGTTAGCTATTGATTGCATAAAGACGCTTATTAAACTATCCCATTGAATAATAGAATGTTAAAATTGTTGAGCTGCCATAATTTACTAAAAAATGTACCATTGTTATAAAGGAACTTTGTCTAGATGCTCAAAACATTTTCAACTTCTAGAAATATATGATACTTACAATTAAAAAGATTGAAAACCGTTGAACATTTAAGTACTATAATTGATTCATTTCTACAACTTACACAGAACATTTTTCAAAATCGATGTTCCCATATTAAATGAAAATATAAATGTATTAAAGTAGAGAGAAACAATTATATTATCTATAAAATTAACAATGGCTTAATTATTAAATAAAAAGCAAACAGGAATGGAAGCCCTCAATCATCTTTTTTATTAGATGTGGAATCCTAAAAACAAAGGTAAGTAGTTAAGAATCGTTGTATGACGAGAAAACTGAAATATAAAATATTGTTAAAATTTCCATTATCTTCAACGAAAATTTAATCAGACATGCCCAAATATTGGTAGAGTACATTTCTAGAAGGGATACCAACGATTTATATGCCGATCGTTAGTGCTCATTCAAAACTAAACAGGAACTAAGGACCAATATTTTAATTGGAGGGGCTGAACTCAGGTCCTTCCAATACAATCCTTAAATTTCTTAAAATTTAAAGATTTGAAGCCATCTGAGACAATTTTTGAATGGGGGGGGGGCTATTAGCCACTGAAACGAAATAAGAAGAGTTATACAAGTTGTACATGTACTTAAACCACTGTTGACCATTAAGTTTAACATATTCATTTAACAGAAACTAGAATATATTTATCTAAATGAGTGTTTAAAAGATTTATTTACTAAATTTTGTTGAATAATACAAAAGAGAGGGAAAAATTGAATTTTATAATGTGAAAACTCTTGTACGAATGGTATTGCAATATATGGTTTTGTGCAAAAAATGGTTTGAATAAATCCGTTTAGCGATGGTATATTGAAGTAAAAGTGTCACTTTACTTGTAAACGAAATCGGTTAATTATAGCAATAATAAAACAGATCTGTTAACAGATTTTAAAGTTTATTTATATAGTTTTTTAACCAATCTGTTATTAACAGATTATGAACATGCGCAACACTGACTTAAACACACATTATATATATATAGCAGTATTAAGAAATTTGAATTAAACTAATCTTTACAACTATGTTTATTACAATAATACCTTAGAAAAATAGCTTTCCAAAATTAGACTATTTCTTCGAATCGTTCTTAAAGTGGATACTAAATATTTAAAAATTTTGCATCTAGTGCATATATATATATACAATAAAATTGCTATATATTCTCTTTGCCCCCTAAATTCCATGGGTTGGCTAAGCCTCTGACATGTACATAACTATTTACATTATAAGAGTCAAATGTGATACCCCTTGTTTAGAGAGCTCCTCCACCACTCGATCATATTCTCTTGCTAAACCTTCTGATTGCGACTTCAGTGCTGAGTGATCAGCTTTCAATTTATGGATTTCTAAAAAATCAATGTGATTTTGTAATAGTTAACATCGCGAATAAACTGCCCGAATGCGCTTCAACACAAAGATTAACATTGATTTTCATTGTCAGCACAAGTTAATTAAGATACAGCAATGAAACAAACGTATTTTTGAGCGATAACGATTGACAAAATATATTTAGTCATTGTTTACCAACGACCAAAACTAGTAAATCCTTTACCTTAATCAACCAATTTCAATAATTCAAATCACAACTATACTATAATGCAATAGCGTCCATTTTAGTAGGACGGTGAGTTTAAGTTTCATTAATCGTGTCGATCAATGGGTATATTCTCTAATAGGTTCCTATTAATAGCGTAATCAGAGATAGAATTGCATCAGAACTCGGGACGGATCTCAATTTTGAGAAAATTTCGAAATCTGTATCTGATACAAAAATTTTCAAAAAATATATATTAAATAGAAAATGACAATATGAGGTAAGCATAAATGTGAATTTAACCCGACCCGAAACGTTAAATTTGATTTGATATTATGGATCTCTCTCCAATCAAATGATCATTAACATCAATCATTTTCTGATAGGGGAAACGGCAATTAATTGGTATCACTTGGCATCGTGTATCTTTCTCAAATCAAGCGGTAATTTAGATCAGCATGTTTTCAATCAAATAATCTTTGCATTCGAACCCGACCCTAAATCGGATACCCGATGTCACTCCCTATTATATAAATGCATTTTATACATATATACATTTTATATGTTTAATAACATTTTAAATCGGTTAATAATCTCAAACAAATTTCATTGTTCATACAACAGGGTCTCAGTGTTATTCCTTTCAATACCTTAAGTTGATGAAAATGATGAATACTTCAAATCTGAAAATGCGATTCAATTAGTATCACTTAACGATAAATTGTAAGCAAGGAAATTAGAAATATATTTTAGCAGATGAAATCTTTTGTGGGTTGACAATTAACAGACAGAAGAAGCAGTCTATTTCCAGACAATGTTGCAGTACTTGAAATATTGTATTCATATTGGAAAAAAGCAGTTTTATTATTTTGTGTTTCAATCATTAGAATAATTGAATTCGCATCTGATTCAGATAAAAAATTCAGATCTGATTCAATTCTTGTAGTTTCAGATGTGGATCGGATCTTAAAATTTTGGATGTAATTTTATCTGTGCTTAATGGTTAATTTTATAATCTTTATATATGTTTTAACTAAATATGACAAAAAACCACGCCAAAAAGCAAGTTGACAAACAAACATTTTGCATTCAAATGAAGCATCAATACATACAGGAGACAATTTGTACATTGTTGCTCTGGTAAAAGAAATTCAAGTAAGCGAAATATTTATATCAATTTGACTACATTGCAGTTCTAAATTTAATAACGACTATAAGATCCTTAAAATATCCAAGATAAAAGACAAATTTGATCCGGTTAATGAGATATTTATTGTATTTGGGTATCAATAACAGTTAAAGCTTCCACCACACGAAATTCAGGATTAATTTTAATGCTACATTAGAATACTTAGGGTATCTCTCTTTTACCTTTCGTAATACAAGTGTTTATGGACATTGTATTTGAAATCAAAATTTTACACTTTTAAATGAAGATTCAGCAAAAATTTCTGTCACGAACATCGAAAAATTTACATTGATTTTCCGTAGAATATGCTAACATGACCAGCAAAATCAAAATTTCAAGAATCAATTGATTTTGTGATCAATCGTTATTTTAAACTATTCGCCTCTTAATCCGTTTTCCGATCGCTAGATTTTATATGATACTATAGTTCATCACAATGAAAATTCTTTTCTTGTTATTGATTAAAATAGCGAAAAAATATGGATTAAACAATGAATGACATGAATATCAAATTACCAATCCACTATCGAAGGGGACAGGGATGCTTCGTACAGCTGAAACAATTTTTATCATAGCAATTAATGTCAAAAGAACCGAAATCAGTTATGAAGGCTTCTTCATTGTTAATATTTATAATTTTTAGTTACTTTTAGATTGTTACTCTTACCGTAGAAGCGGCAAATATTACTAACAAAATTGATTCTAGTAGCAATGGGAAGTTTTGCAACAATAACCATTCTCTACCCTACTTTTTTAGCTGTTGCTTTCAGTGCACTTGACTAATATGTTTTCCGATATCTGAAATCTCAACTGAAATACTTTCATATTATAATTCTTTCAAATATAATCGGCATTGTGTCTTTTTTAAAGTAATGTTTGAAAAAATCGTATTTCCCTTTGATTTTAAATTTATCAAATTGGTACAATACGTGGTACCTCAATGAAAAATCGTAGCATTGCAAAAACTTGTAATGTATTTTGTTGCTTCATCATTGGTACAAGCAGAGAAGCTGTCATCAAAAGTTAGCCTGGTTGAGGGAATTCACCATTGAAATTTATCAGGATATTTCTGAAATTGGATATTTTTGTTTGACTTCCTAGGAAATTGATACTTTTGCTCCAAACACCGGTTGACTGCTTCCTGAGTGTGCTTCACATCGTTCTATCGAACACAACTTCTATTTGTCGGCCAGTCTTTCGCTTTTCAAGGATTCTTAGTAGCACAAAATTTCTTGACTAGTGTATTGGTGTTGTTGACCGTAGTGGTTTCTTCTCTAATTAAAGAAAGTTGATCACCAACTGTAATTGGTGCGGTAAATGCATGTTGTTTTACAGGATTGGTTGCAATTCGATGTTTCTATTTTCATCTGAAGGATTTTTATTAGAACACTGCATTCTTAGCAACATAGTTCGTTCGATTTAACTTCATAGTTAAAATCGTCAATTCGTTTTGTTTTAACAACTAATGCTGCGAGACAAACATATTTCAATAAACAGTTCAAATTATATCTATAACTGCAATGCACCCAATTGTAGATGGCGCCATAGCTGGTCACAAAACACCTTCCGGGTTATAGATCACAAAAGAATAGTTGCTGAAAATTAATTAACAACTGAGACTCAAATGCTAATAACCAAAACTTTGAAATAATCGTTCCACTTAATTTATGTAGAAAAGTGTTAATGAATCCAAGTGATTATAATATAATAATTTTTTGGAAAATGTAATATGAGCCCAATTAGTCAAACTAACACACGGTACCTTTCTTAAGTTCATTAATCTCATTTTGTAATTCTTCTTTGTCCTTGTCGAGGTTCTAAAATAAAATTTAGAAAAAGAAATAAAAGTGAACTAGATACCGGCCCATTGTCGACTTGCTCCATATATTGCTGAGCTATTTCATTTGCATTCTTAGCTTGGGATTCTAACGCGGCATTTGAGGCAACTAGAGTAGCGTGCGAAGAGAGAAGCTTTGTGAAACGATTAATAATTCTAAAATAAAAATAGTTCATAAATTAAGTCAAATTTTAGGAGGACTTGTGGAGTGGATATAGGGAAGATATTTAATGTCCAATTTGATGTTAAGGGGTTAATTAAGTTTTGGAAAGCAAATGAGCAGACAAACATTTTTAGAAGCAGGTAGCACTTATCCTGGAAATGTTTTAAATTGCTGAAAACAAGAGAAATAAATATCTGATGCATTAACAGAATGCACAAACACTTCAAGTAAGTAGGCAATGATTTTCAATTTTTGCGTGATTCATTTGAGTAGGTTCACAGGTGTTAAATTTCTAGCTATGGGGTACAGTTCACAAACAATTCTTCCAATAACCTACGTAGAGATCGGAACAATTGAAGTCAAAGTTTTCCATTTGTTATATTCATTTGAGACACGACATATTATTTGAAACTGAACTCTTCATCAGGGATGCGGTGGAATCACTTCTAGAGTTAATGTCATATGATCAAAATTGGATGATACTTTTACAATGGAAAGTACATTATGAACTAGAAGAAATTATATAGCTTAACAAATCCACTACACATAAATAATAAGATTTATAAATATGCAAAAGGAATTATACATAATGAATTGAGAAGTATTCCATATACTGAAAATTACTAAATGTGAAGCGTTTGACAAATTTACTCATCAAAGTAAAGAGCCATCAAAACATTACGTTACAAAAACCACTAAAACTTTAAAAAATATCAATCATGCTATTCTAAAGAAATTTAGAGGTTGAGCATGCAACCCCATGATTTGCATTACGTTATTTCCTAAAGAATACAATTTTTAATGAATGTAAAGAATGTACTCTAAAGCGTTAGAGAAAATCCAAAAAGAGTAATTGTGATAATGTTGAGCTAACATTCACAATGAAAATACGCTAATATTGGAATATATATATATATATATATATATATATATATGCTAATGAAATGAATGAGGTGCATGAGTGGAACAATGGAAATCTACAGCTATTGCCCAGAAAAATACAGGAAAAACAGTAATACCATATATACTTCAATAACGATTTTATTTCTTACCTAACATAGTAGAAAGTGAAGAAATAAACGTATTAGTCTGTGAAATGCTGGAATTTATTAGTAATTTTTTGCTTAGTTGAAAATATAATTGAATAGAGCTCATTGATTCATCCAGAATCTCTCTTAGGTGTGTCAATTTTAGATCTTTTACTCTGAAATTACTCTTAAGCAATCATAATTGGCATAACTCAAGCGCAATTTTAACAATTTCTTCTCAATGAGACGATTGCTAATTAAATGAGGTTCTTAAAACGGCATTTTATATCCTTCTTTTATAGTACCATTCTCGATTATGCTTGTTAGTTTTTAATGAATTGTAATTAAATGATTTGAAAATTAAATTTTCAATACCGCAAATGAAAGTACGTTAAAAAATCTTAAATTATTCATTAATTGAATACATGTGAAGCTAAAAAATGAAGGTTTTGGTTTGTTTCATTTACAAACTTGGTGACACTTCAAAGCTATTTCTTTTGTAAATTCAGATATAAATACCTTAGAGAAAAAAATCTTAAACAATCTCAATTACATTTCCAAAGCACTCTTCAAAATAATGATAAAACAGACACATGTAGCAATAGTATTTCCAGATATTTGCCTCAAATTAAATGTGATAATTATTTGAATTAATATCACTTTTTGAGGGTTGTAAAGTCTAATGTACGCTTTTGGAAATTGAAATGATCATTGATAGAAAAAAGTGTTGTGCTGATGAGAAATTTAACTATCGGCTGTATAAGGAAGCGACATGTAGAAGCTGTCGTTGACAATAGCTTTATACTAGCAAACGTTGCCAGCAGCTAGGTTTGTTGAACAATTCCAGAGTTGAAACAGAAAAAAATCACTTTGGTAGATATATGCGATACGAACAGTTTATTAAATAATGTAGGGGTGATTGAAGATTAAAAGCGATAATCGAAGTATTCAGACAAACTGAAATAACAAAATCGTAAGACTGCCTACAATCGGATTGTAAAAGAGATAGGAAATACCTGCCCATAAAACGCAAAAATTATGTTTATTATTACAGTACTTACTCAGTGGCACAAATGTTCAATTGGATTTATCCAAATTGGAAGTGTTTTAATTCCCTCAAATGTGTCATTTGGATATGAAAATTTCATGAATTACGAAGTTAACCTGTCACTATGCCCCCCTTGGTTACGACCCTGTTATGATTATATCTTCCGTTCAATGATTTATTTATATTAATACTTTCTAATGTACTATACAAAAGGTTAATCTAGCAACAGTTTGGGCCGGAATTGAATTTATACTAAACTAGAAAAGCACTTAGAGAGCGCAGACCTCCGCCACGCAGTTTGTGTCCTCCGGATCAGCACCAAAATTTAATGGATTCCTCCTTGGGCGGAGACGCACCTCTGGTGAAACTTTGAGTTCAATCCATTTATTACTTTTTCCGTAAATATGCTAACAGATAGACAAACAAACCAACGCTACCAAAAACATAACTTCCTTGGCGGAGGTAATTATCAATAAAAGTAGTTTCAGCGATAGAGTGAATCATTCGAAAACTAAACGTGTGAAAACGTAGAATTTTTTTGGAAGTTGTGCAACTTGAAAAATATTAAAAAAAACGTTTCTTGATATATATATATATATATATATGTATATAATCAATTTATCCCAATTTTGACTAGGATTTGACTGACCACTATTGCCAGAGGGCAAGGAAATCGAATTGGTATTGGTCTGTGCTTCGATCGACTTTGCTCATTTTAAAATTATTATAACAATTTACTGTTTAATTTTCTAGCTAAAATCGAATGTAAAACATTTGTTAAAATAACTATAGCAAGATATCATTATGCATATATTTTCTTTACATTTATCATTTATAGTAACAATATCTACTACATTTTGTTGGCACTAGACACATGAAATTTTCTTAAGTATTATCTAAGAACCTGCAAAATCTTTTTAGTTGCACGAAAACGAGAAACATGATTGGATGATTTTATAGCACACTGTTTAATTCGGTGCGGTTTCATTTCATGCCAAATACTGAATTCAGTGCTGCAAGTTAAGAAAGTCCAGTATTTACAGAATGGAATTCAAAGGTATAATAAAGATTATAATAGTGAAGATTTTGTATATTCTTTAGGTGAAAACAGAATTCATTTTTACATCAAGAATAAATTTGTCTTTATGACGTTTATGGAAACATTGCTTAATCAACAACAAATATATTACCTAAACAGTTAAAATTCATGAAATTTATCAACATTTACATGAATGCTACGACATTATTGAAATGCATAAAATCCAGTATTTGTACAAATCAATCTCTACAGATTGATACGAACGATTCATTGTGAAGATTTGTATTATGATTCAACAAACGCACAATTTTAAAACCATTAATCAAGTATATTAGAAACCAGAAATTTATTCATTTTTAAAAAATCTTTCTTCAATGTTCGTGTGGACTTCAAATTTTATCTACATTAGAATATCTAACAGAAAAACAGAAACTTAATTAAATAAGCAATAATTAACTGTATATCACATTTATAAATCGATAAAGTACGGATGTTAATTAACCTCAATGTAGATATATTAGAAATTTTAGGAAACCCAAGTGTAACTAAAATTATTATATTTGAACTGCCGAATAGGTTTTTTATGTATAGGTATGGAATGTAATTCTCGTTCTATACCAAAAACATGTTTTATTCAAGCCATGGTAGTAATTTTTTTAATGCATATACCCTTCTTAGTTACCATCTTTACCGAGTAAGATTTGCTTAATTTCCAATTTAAAATATTGGGAACAAAATTTACAAAAGCTGAGCAAAAGACTATTGTTTGATAACTTTTCGTATGTTACAACATTCGGTTATTTGGCTTACTGTTTGACGTTTTCATTACAAAACTGGTAGATTGCAAAGTTGAAGGAAATGATAAAATAACTGCGTTGTAATAAACAAAGAATTAAAAAATAGTATGATAATCTCACTTACAATAGAAAAAATAGAGCACAGCCAGATATGTAAAAATTTCGTTGCGAACGAAAGAGATGCATGTGGTTTTCATACTTCGCTCCCGGGTGTTGGAAATCGTGGTGTCCAGAGTACTTATACATTGACATAACGGAATCTAAATTCACATAGGTAAAACAACTTCATTTTTAAATTAAAAAATTTCAATGAAATTAAAAAAATTGACTAAACTTAAAATTTGATAAACAAAGCAATAATAAAATATTTGTATTTACTCTAAAAATTGGACGAAAGTTTAAAATTAAAAGAACTACTCCCAAATAAACTGATAATAGACGATGTTAGCTTATAAAGAATCGACGAACGCGAACAGGCATACATCGTTCTTACAATTTAAATTTAATTAATTTAAATGTTTACACAAATATAAAACAAATTTACCTCCAAAAAGACAGATTAATACAATTAAAGTTACATAGAATGCAGTTGCAGCGCTAGGAGCAAGTAAAGTGAAGATACGAAGTTTGAAAATTTGCTGCCATCTAAATGATATTGTATTAGTAAATATATATACCTCAATCTATGTACTATAGAATTTCCAAAAAATGCGCACATAGCGGGAATTT
>CABFPE010000400.1:212351-224951 GCA_900660155.1 Hofstenia miamia | reverse complement strand
AATTGAAAAGAACCATCCTCTATACAATATAATTATGCAACATCAAAAGCCAAAAACAACTACTAGATCAACCAAGAAATATTTAGCTCCTATTGTTAAAACCGAAGCATTTAGAAAAAGCTTTATTGTTCGTGTATTAACAAATTTCTAATCAAATCATGCTTACTTAAACAGATTATTAAACGATTAACTTAATTTTTCTAAAAGCACTTATTACAATTGCAACAATTCATTATAGTTCAATAGTTTTTAAAGAAAATTTCTCAGTTCCTTTATATATTGCTTTGTAAACAATTTATTATTATTCTCTTATTATAAAATTTTTTATATATAATTTTTGTTTAGTTTTTGCACAACTTGTGTTTAGTTTGTGCACATTAAATGTTTATTTTTTATTATTTTTTTATTAATCATAATTACATTATTTCTGTAGCGTTCACTTTACCTGTGCACTGTGCAATTTCGTCTGTTTATAATGTTATATACACGTTGTGCTCCTGGCTGCAAGTCGGGGTACGCCAGTGAAGCAGAGGTTTTGCAGGATTTTCTACGGGGATATCTTAGTCATGATAAAAAGCGGGATAAAGCCCCGCGAAATTTTTTTGAAAACATTGAGAAAATAGACCCTAAAATGCATTTCATGCCATTAGATTAAAAATATTTCGATCTTTTTACCATTGTTTTATTTAACCAATCAAAATTTATTTTGAAAACCTGCCGGGGGACATTACACCATGTCCCCACTAAGTATGCAAGGCATATCCTTTCATAGTATTCCTTCAAATGTAGATCTGCGACGAATATGGTTAAATAGCATACCGAGAAAATATAGGGTCACAAAACACGAGAATTTGTTCTAATCATTTCGGATTTATGGCAAATTCCCGCGTTCAACCGCGAAGAAGAAAAAATAGATGTACTGCTCAAACTCTAAAGAAAAAATGCCATTTAAAAACGCTTGTCCATCTGTTTTTCCATGGATTTCTATAACACTACCATGGTTTTTTAGAGCTTGCAAACATATTTGAATTCTTAACTTAATTGGTACAGCAACAAAAGTTGTATCATTTGCGCAGGGCCTATTGCACTCAAAACCACAAAATGTTACGAGCCGCTCGGGGTAATTAGCAAACTTCTCAATTTTCACCCTCGATGGCAAAGTTCGATGGAATTAGTTTCACTGTGTACTATTAAAACCACTTGGCCTCCGCAAACTATTGGCCGGCCTCGGTGTTTGGCCTTTATAATAGCACGCCTTGGTTAGTGCAATGATAATCAATCTTTATAAAAATGATTCTTATGAAATTAAGAACTGGGTTTTAAAAGAAAAATAAATTCTTTAAATTGATATTTAATACAAACCAATCATAAGAAAGAACCACGGAAATGATAATTTCACGCCACAGGCACATAGTGCGGGGCGCTAGTAACAAGCTGCAACGGTGTCAAATATTAACAAAAATTAAAACTGACGTGGGATGGAAAGCAATTTTTTGGTCAACATTTGCTATAATTACTTACCCGATTGATCTCTCGTTTAAACACGTTAATGCATCTGTTGAAAACGGGAGAAGGTGGATCTAAATAATCAATGGTGTCCGGTTTATACAATGCACTGTTTTCCAAGAGAGGAAGCGCGGAATGCTGATCCGTGTGAACGTTTAACTCGAACATTGAGAACTAAAACGACAAATAAATAACAAATATAACCAAAATCCAAATAATAAACAAATAAATAAACAGATTAAATCAAGAAACTAGAGCTTTCTAAAATTCGATTAAATAGATTTCGAAGTAAGGCAGGTCAGTGGCTAACATTTACAAGNCAGCATTGAGAACTAAAACGACAAATAAATAACAAATATAACCAAAATCCAAATAATAAACAAATAAATAAACAGATTAAATCAAGAAACTAGAGCTTTCTAAAATTCGATTAAATAGATTTCGAAGTAAGGCAGGTCAGTGGCTAACATTTACAAGTTAGAGGGGCCATAGCCCCAGCAGCTATCAATTAATTAATCATATCTTTACCCATGTGAAATAATTTTCCAGTTTGTCATTAACTCTATTTTTTTGACAAAATGGCATCAGTATTTGATAGATTTTAACTAAAATTTACTAGAAGGAATTTTTCTACTGTAACTTAGTTAAAAAATATTTCAAATAATGTCTTGTATTCAACAGCACTTCTCTAGCCTTGATGAGCTCCCTTTGCAATAACAGGCTCATCATGACGTTCAACCAGGATGTGTGTTGTGCAAATGACACAGTACTAGCGTTACTTGTTTACTACTACTAACAGTTTCAGCCGCAAAAATAGTCTTAAATTATACAACTTCCCAACTTTCATATATAAATTGAATAGAGTGAACTGCTACTAGGGAAACGGTCTTTTAGTGCTGCTGAAGTAGCGGTAAATAAATTGCAACCGATATTTGAATTTGAATGTTACAATGTTTTTGTCTTATTAATAGGCAAAATATAGTGAATTTGATTTTAAAATAAAAGTATTTGGTTTGATTAGTGATTCAATTATTGTTGTATCAAATAATGTAATTTTGATGACCAAAAATGTTTTTGTATCGAAGATGAGGGAAAAGGGGGGACCATGCCCCTGGCCTTCACTTAGCCACAGCCCTGCAGCAAACTTTTGGCAAATTAGTAGAGGATATCGTTTTATTTGATAGCAAATATCGAAAAATGTAGCATTTAAAAAATTCATTCAGTTGAGTATGAATTAGGTTATGAGTACTGGTAAAAATAATGAATTAGAAATGACAGAACCCGCTAAATTTCTGGATCATGTTCAAACAATATCTAATGCGCATAACTAAGAACTTTAAAAGACAGTTGTGAGGACAAACACCAAGCGGACATTCCACGTAATATCAATTAATTATAACAATTTAATCGAAAAAAATTCATGGTTGTCTTAAACAATAATAAAAAATATTGCAATTGTTCTGGGCCAACAAATCCAACTGCAAAAGCTGTATTCAGCTCTAACATTAAATAGGAAAGTGGAACATTTCTGAGTCAAAAATTGACAAAAATCTTTTATATTTTAATCTAACCTACACCGAAAAAACGTCGCATGTACACTCATAATTATAAGCTTTAAATAGTCCATTAAAGCTGACCAGAGAGATATAATTTGTTAGTTTTTGTATATTAAGAAGCAAACAACATCTAGGAAAACAAAATGAAAAACGCTTTCCCAATATTTGATCATGTCCCTGTGTCTCACATTAGCTTCCCGCCAACAAAGTTCAATCTAGGGTAGAATTCTGCTTGTGGATTCTCTGCTTCATTAAATAGCTTATGCATACCATTATGTGTTCACTTAATCCTAAAGCCATGTTTGATGGGAGTTGTAAAATTATTTTCAATAGAACACAAATCTAAGAATACTATGAAGTACGAATTTCTATCGATTCTGTATGACAACAAACCTTTATTTGCAACATCATTGAAAAAAGTTAACAAAAAAACTGAACTTAGGTATTTTGGGATAAAAAAATCATGTCAATCAGAAAATAATTATTTTGTTTTCACTTGCCCTACCTTCAATTACGACTGTATGGTGTGTACATGATTCAATAAATCAATCCCATTCAGTACTGCATTATAACACAAGATACTCAGACAAATCTCACTATTTCAAATTTGCCGTTTTAACAAATGCACATTTGAATGTATCTATTATCTAGAATCGTTTCTACTATTAAAACAAGCTGGTGAAATTGATTTATATCCATAGTTTTCACCTAATAACAGCCCATTTCACATTCAAAACAAATTGTCATATATTAAAAGAAAGACAGGTTTAGTATGTGGGCGAGAAGGGTATATGCAAATAAATCATTTTATAAAATTTATTTACACTAGGTACATGGGTTTTTAAAGCACTTATACATGTAATGCTGAATTGAAACTGATAAATTTTACTCATTAGAAAACTTGTTTAGGATAGTTGGTCAATTGGGTCAATTAAGAAATGTCACACTGAAATTGATAGCGAGCCCAGCAAATAATAAAATGTATGATCTTCACAGTTAATTGAATATCTCAACATTCAATCAGATTTGAGACAAGAAAAGCGATGATCACAAGTGTCAATACTGAGAATGAAGAGTTTGATTTGTTTCAGCAATTCACACTGGAAGTAAAAATATTTTTAGATTACTTGATATTAAAAAGATGAATTAGATTATTTATTCGAAAATACTGGGAAGACCAATAATGTATCTTAAGTAATGCTGAGACCGAAAATCAACAAAGATGTAACAAAACAGAGAAAATTTTAGTAATAAACTGTTTGATATTATAGAGAAATAATGAGTGATCCATTACTTTGTTTGAATAAAGAAAAGACAATAACTTGTTTACTAAATAAACTCATATAGCAGAAAGGTTGATGATCTGCTGGTAATCTTTCTGCTTATAAAATGTCACTAAAATTTGAAATTTAATTTTACTAAATTTTCAATGTGGGATATAATAGCCTAGTGCCATTACATCTAACATTGCCTAAGTGATATAATACATATAGATTAAAGAAATTAGGAAAGATCAATAATTGAATAAATAGCAAAACGTTTTATTAATGAATAGAATGTCAAGAGCTTGTTATAAATGCTTTAAATAAGATATCAGTGTAACTTGTCTAAGCGAGATATTTTGTACTACTGGCGATGATTCAAAGATTGGAACTAGCTTATTTGATTTTAAGTATGCACATTTATAACTGATTTATAATTCAACGCACCCATAACATGACATTTATCAATAGGAAATTTAACCAGCAGCATAAATTAAACGTTGAAGCAGTGATGAACATTGCCAGGCCTATTAAATTCAGAATTTTGCACTACAGTATTTGTTCGATACGTGCCCTTTAAAGGCTACCAAAAGAAGTAAATTTATTTGAAAGCTTAGTGATACACCATTTGAAAAAAGTGACTGATGTATACTGCAGTAAGAACAGCAACTTTACAGTCAGTATTAAACACCTGCTCAGTTCAGCAACCATATAAGAAAAAGATATGAAAGGTTTACAAATTTAATTGAAAACTCGTCCAATATCAAGATAAAGCTCTAACAGAATGTAAGGAATTTTTGCAATGACAATAGAACGGATTGGTCATTGATTGAAGTGATGCCAACCCGATGATATCGAGAATAATCAGAATCCGCTAGAATATTAATCTCAAATATTATATTTAGAAGCCTAAATGGCAATAATTTTAGAGAACAAAGTAAACAAGTTGAAGAACAAGTTCAATCACAAGTTGTTTACTTTTGCTGCATTGTTTCTTCTCGACAAACAATCAAACTTTGAATATGATCCAAAAATAAGAAAATTCAATACAATGTTCGAAACATCATAAAATGAAATTACATTGAATAAATCAATCTCCTTTTTACGATTTCAAATAAAAAAAATGTTTATGAAATGGATGGATAAGATGAAGACAGGTTATGTACACATTTTACTTGGAATATATAATCAATCAAAGGTTTTCTTTCAAAAAATATAGTTATTTTTGATGAAAATTAGTTCACTTTCTAATTTCCAGTAGATTGCACCCTAATATTGTAAAGATTACTACTACTTCAAAATTAGTCACCACAACAACGCGTAACATAAACACAAAGACTTAAAGTATGCCCAACTAAAAGACTTTAATCTTACAACACAACGAATAATTCTACCATTGTTCCTCATGAAAAAATAGAATATTTTAATTATGAATGTAAATATTCAATTTAAAGATGTAATAAAAAAATAAAAATTTGATGTTCGCAACAAACAAGAATAGTGGGCTAACCCATATTTTCATTGTTGAAATATTTAAATGAGGATTAGCCCACTATGGTACTCAATCCCTGATATGACTGGATATTCTTAAAATTGTGGTTGGAGGTAAAAGCTATAAAAAAATATAAACAAATCTATAAACTTGAAAATGAAACAATGGTAAATTTGAGAAATTTTATGCTTCTTTTGGGAATAATTGTGAAAACAAAAATTAATTTCGCATATCCAACAATTAATTCAAATGAATCAGTAGTAGTGCGACCAACTATTGCATAAATCCCTATTGGCTATAAGGACAGTGTTGGGAAAACATTCAACCAAATTTACAAGTGAAACTTAGGACATGCAAATTATAAAATACGTGAAAATAACCTAAATGTACGTGGAACAAATACCAGCAATATTACAAAATATTGCTCTCACAAGACAAAAATCAAAACAATTTTACAATTACACAAACATTTTTGGGCATATCTTTGATCCGATTAGTGTAAAAGGAAAGTATTTAAGAAAATGGATTCCACAATGGCGGATACTAAAAATTTGTAATGTATACGTAAAGACACAATGAGTAAATGACGTGAAACTGGTGACAAAATACATTCACTGATTCAACACAAAACGTGACAATAGTATCCGCTTACATTGCTCATCCACTCGCCATTCATCTAAAATTAGAAAATTGGAAACATGGCATGAAAACCAATTCTGAAGGTTTAAAATTTAAATATGAATTTTAACCTTTGTTTAATATAATCCCTAGTCTGAAACATCTACTTTCTTATTCTTTAGATTTTAAGGCTAAAAATTGGTTTTATATAAAGGAACAAATATGATTAATACCAAATGATAGCATATGATTAAATAATTTAGGGTTGAACAAAAGCTTTTTGACTTCAACAAATGCAACTACTTAAAACAATTTTAAAATTGGAATAACATCTAAAGGTATAAGAAACTGATGATAAACGACAATTCATTCTATAAAAAAGGTGCAAGATTTAAACACACATTTTAATCCTATTCTATTAGGAGAGGACTCCTCTCTCTCTATTAATTTTGCGATTATTGCTCAAAAAGTTGTGGATCTTTCTTAATGAGATTTGGTGACTTTTCCAACTTTCGTTGGGGGTCACAATTCTCTAATAAAAATTTTCTAAATTTGTTCACATTTTTTGTATAGAATTGTTAGTAAAATATGCAGGATAAATTATACATGACAAATTGGAATAAATTCCATCATTTTCAACTAATAAAACTCCCGCATATATTTAAATTGTGACGTCATCATATTACTGAAGATTCCAAACTGATAGTGCTCATGAAAAATAGTTGTGCTCCGTTTCGATTTAATATCATAATCTAATAAAGAGTTAGGTAGGGTGTGGGAGAAAATCCTCCTTGAACAGGTTAAGGAGCCCGAAATTGCAAGTCGAATAGGGATGAGGTGTCTTCAAACGATCAATTCTATCATCTAAATAATCTTTAGAATCGAATTTTATCATTACTTGACTTTAACTGCATACGTCAAGTAGTCAACAGACGAAGAATATCCAAATTATTGAAATTGAAATATTGTAAACTATTTACTGTTTACAACAATTGTCAATCTAAATTTAATGACGATTTAGCACATTGATTACAGATAATCTATCATATGTCAAAAAGTCAAAAATCGGTAAGTCAACAGTTCAACTAGGGTTTTTCTGACAAAAATCTGGTGATAAAAATCGATAGAAGTAAACAAAAGAATTGCATTTTCCAAAAAATAACTGATAAAGATTGATAATCAAAAACCCCTCAGGTGTCCATCTTGAAATATTCAAAACATATCGTTACATAAAAGCAAAACTGCAAAATTTCAAAAATGAAACATTTATTTTTGGATTAGCTTCTGTAGATATTTAATAAGCAAAGTAGGCAATAAAACTCTTGTGTAACGTTGTCTAATAGTTCGGGTTGTCCCATCAACACTACCAAGTTACGAGTAAGTTATTGCTCAGTAAATACAAAATCATCCAGTATTTCATTAAATATATCATATATCTATCTGGTAGTGTGCTGGGAGCATTTGCAAGTTGATATCTAAGGTAATTTCGTCTAAAAAGTGTATAATAGATAATTGAATCAAAGTGCCACTTACATCAACAATGCTGTGCGCATCATTCATGATAGCCGACGCATTTAAGGAGAAATTCTCATCATACGTGAAACGCATCATCTCTAAACGAGATCGTAAATATATTTATTAAATTAACAAATTAACTTTCAAAATCACTCACATTCAAAATAAATGAACCTGACATAAAAATCAAATATTGTAAAACTTCCAGGTGAATGGATAAATGATATATTCCACAAAAATGATATCGTTAGTGAAAATATTGAATCTAGCACCGTCTCAAAGCAGAGTGGGAAACCATACCAAATTTCAAAATAGAATAATTTTTATAATTCATGCTCTTGCAAATTTCCTATACAACAAACATATTTAAAAATTAATATCCTCTTGTGAATCCGTACAAGACATTGTTAAGAAAATTTCTAAATTCAAACAAACATGTTCTTTTCAAAACACCTTCAATGCAACAGAGTCTACATTAATACTCGCAAACACAAAGACATTCTTCTAACAAAATATGATTATAAACCCTTCCTAAGTCAACAGAAATAATCACTAGGTTCTTATTAACAATATATTTAAAAGTAAAACCAAGCTCTTTATGAAATTAGATGCAAAAAACAATTCTACTCACCAGCTTCTTCTTGTATACTTTTGAGAAATGCTCCCAATGCACCCAAATATCCCTCATGACGTAGAAACAAAGCGGTAACCTCCCCCTAAAGCAAAATCACTAACAGAAATCAAATAATAACAAGTTTCAAATCGGCATTGAAATTCAGTGTGACTCGTGCATTTGATTAGGCTGATGTATCGGATAGAGTTTCTGGCGAGTAACAAGATATCATTAGAAATAATGATGATACTTTACAAAATAGATCAACATACCTTTGACCAAAATGAAACACCATAGGATATACTATGCATCGTGGACTCATTTCCCCGAATGAAAAACCCTCCGAAATAGATGTTTTTCAATTCATAGAGACGGGCATATAAGCAGGCAATTTGAGCGATGTCATTACTAATCATATGCAGTAAACTTTTGGCGATGTCTGCTTGGTTAAGTTCTAAAAATTAAATTAAAGTATTTCTTGTACAAAAATATCTCCCTACATTACCACAAAATCTAAAAACTTACTTGAACGGTCAATTGGTTCATCACTAGATGCACGTACGGTTTTCCCAAAGCAGCTAGCAGTGAGATCACCTGGTAGGTTCATAGCCTCATAAGTGCCCCCGTAGATGTCTTTTACTAGCATATCAACATTTTGACTTTTCCCACCAGTGGCCAATTTTAAAAGCTCATCAAATCCCTAAAAATAGTGAAAATTAATAATAAGAATCCGTGCAGTTTTGCACCTTGGCATCAGTGAGCAATGAACCTAAGCCCCAAAAAGTGCCACCTCCCATTGCCGTGCCACCAACACGTTCAAATTCTGTATCAGACAAAACCTAAAATATCAATAAATTTGGCTATGCCTAAAATAAGATTTGGACTTACTTTTATAATACTAACACCACTTCCTATGTTGACTAAAAGATAAGGGAAGACTTGGTCGTCGTGGTGTCTGAATTTGTAGTGGGTCTCCGAATCTTTTGAAAACTGGAAAACCTCTTCGTTGATATTTTTAAGGAGGAAGTTACACCCGGTGATAACACACTCAATTTCTGATACACGATCCATACTAAAGGACAATGAAAGATATCATGCGAAAATGTCTATGATGTCTATATTAACGACTATGCTTGCTAAATTAGTTTTTAAAAGAACACCACAAGAAATTCGTGTGTGAAATCTAAGTCTAATCCAAAATTAATGTGACATTAACAATAAAAAATTAAACTGCCGAAGTGTTCACAGAAAAGCCCATTGGAAGCCTTTAAATTAAAAACGATATTTATTTTTTCAATTAATAAACAAGAGACAATTACTAGAAGCTGAAAAATTCATTTCTACTTTTATTTATTGTGAAAGAAAACAATGAAATCATAAATAAAAGAATTTCTTATACAGTATATATATATATATATATATAGCAAAAAAGATGTTTTTTAAGAAACAGTTGAAGTTGAAAAATCTTTTTTGTGCAAAAAATCAATATATTAATGTATTTGAATCAATAGACTGCGTATAGAAATTTTAAAGACTTCATAACTAAAGAATTTGGCGCTAAGTAACGCTTTTTCGAATTTTCAGTAATGGTACACTGTAATAGTTTGGTGAATGACTAGATCTAATTCAATATAAATAATGAACACAATTTTTCAAATTGGCCAACATTCCCAAATTTTGAGCACAATCTGGTTATAATTCTGCGTAGAAAATGAACGACTTACCTGCAACCAATTTCACTAACTATCTTATCAAAGTACTTGTGAGCACCTCCACCAGTGGCTTTAACTACTCTTGAGCAATTAGACGAACGGCATGTTGGCATCTAGAAATAATTCCAAACAATATTCACCACAATGCAAACCACAAACTAGCATAATTGTAATGCTTAGATTATAAAACAAAACATAAGTCATACAAAAGTATGAACTTCCAAAAAGTTAACAGTCTTTACTAAAATTAGTACTCCACAAAAACATTGAAAACTGATTCACCTCAAAAATATTCAAACTAAATTTCTGGGTTTTTTATGCTACATAACGCCAGTCAATTGCTCAAAACGTTTGATGATCTTAAGGTGACTAGTACAAGTGACTTATTGCAAACAATTATAAATAATTTTTTTGTCGAGATTATTTCATGCAACTAATTTTTAGTGATAGAACTTCCCAATGAAATTACAATGTTACATTGGATAGATTACAATGCGAGGTTGTCTTCAATATGTTATTTCTGCCATAATATCAAACTCAAGCATTAATATATTTAATTTATCTTTAACCATTTAGTAATTCATGACATCTGTTGTGCATTATTAAAATATAAATATTTTTGGAAGGCCAAAATGTATCCTAAATTCCTTTTGCTAAACACAGGTTTCTTGAAACTTATTAAATCTAATTGTTATACATAACCGAGTGTGAAAAGAATACAGAAGCAAGCTCGATTTAAATAAATTCATCATTTTACATTAGTCTTATTAAATTACCAAGCACTAACTACACATATGTGGAATTCTTCTATAGACAGCGGAGAAGTTTCTGAAACGTAACTCAAACAAAACAAAAAATTAGCATTAACAACTAATGATAAAGAGAAAGGAATACTAACCGAAAGTTTTTCCCTGCTGCGCACACTTGTATTTTTAACAGAATCGAAAGTGGAAACCGTTTGTTCAAATTTTTGAATAATGGAACACTTTCTAATTGAGTGAATCTTAACGTTTTCAAACAATGTTAAAATAAGTAGCAAACCAAAGCAGATTTTGTTTTACGCATATAACACAAATAACAGATGCATGTATTATAATCTTAATCTTCAAATAACTTTATTGAATTAACACTTGTCATTTGATGCTGCTGACAATACCGGCAGCATTGCTGGAAGCACAACCAGCTAAAACAATTACCCTCGCAATTTTATCATCACAAAAAGTTGTATACACAAAGTTCACATACCAATTCGGTTTTAATGAAGTCAATGCATTTGTCGATATATTTCGTTTCCGTTTTGACAAAATGTAGGCGTAGAGCCGGCTCAGCTGTTTCAACCAAATCCCTGCAAATGTCACTTTCCTAAAAATTGAACCATCAAAATTTAAACCCAATATTATTAATAATTAATTCTGTGACAGGTTAAATTCAAAATTTTAAATTTCAATATAAGAATATTAACACATTCAATATTTGCACAGCAGCTGCTCCCTAAACCCTAAAATTCAATTTCATTTGCTGAACGTCATCATTAAGAGGAGGCAAATCCGATTAGTCAATATTTTGTAGACGCTAAATTGCTTTGTCAATTATGCACTAAAAAATTTACAAAGCACAGGTAACGTTCGTCAAACACATTACCGAAATGACTTTGTTGAAATATGCATTGAAGCCAATATTCCACTAAAAATATCAAAAATTCAAAAAATTATTGAAAAATATTCCAAACGAGAGTTGCAAAGTGAACGAACTTCCCGCAGATTAGTATCCGATTTATCCTTCATTAATTGAGATCCAAACAATATCTGCTAAATGAACCTGTGTTTGACATCTTAGATGAAAAACAAATTAAAACAAAAAAGAATACGCATGTGTTGGAAAAGTGATTAATTCTTCATATGCACAATTGGTGAAAAAGAAAATTATGGAAATAACTACTGCATCAACAGTAGCCCAACTCATTGATGATGTCATGGGTGATGTTGATCGGGAACATTTTAATCTGTGCATGTCAGATGCAGTCCCATGCATACTTGCGGCCATATTTTTTGTTTGCGTCATCTTCATAACGTCGGGATGCGAGTCAAGGCAGAAAATAGTGGAGCGAATTAAATGCTTTCATAAGCAAAAGCAACAACATAAATACAAAGAGCGAATGACAGCTTTTGAAAAAGTCGCTGAGCAGCCACCAAAGCCTGTCCTGACAAGATGAGGGTCATGGGTTAGTACGGCAATTGGGCATAGTGAAAATTTGGAAACTGTTAAGGATTTAGGGTCACTGGAAGCTTCTTAATTTAGACTTAGAACTAACTGAATGTAATATTGT
>CABFPE010000400.1:192050-204824 GCA_900660155.1 Hofstenia miamia | reverse complement strand
AAAAGTAAAGAACTTCATTATTTTTTGCAGAACAATGGGGTTCTTAAGTCTAGGACCTGTCCATATCGACCTCAAGGCAATGGTCAATGTGAGCGTGAGAACGGAACTCTCCTCAAGACAATTCAACTTGCCTTGCATTCAAAGAATCTGCCAAAGGAACAATGGGCGAAAGTTCTCCCTTTTGCTTTGTCATCCGTACGGTCACTATTGTGTACCACAACTAATTCCACCCCACATGATCAACTCTTCAACTTCAGATGCAGTTCTATCACAGGCATGGAGCTACCAACCTTCCTGTGCGATCCAGGGTCAGACTTATTACTAAGAAAACACAATCTCAACAAACTAGACCCTTTAACCAGTCAGGTCAAACTATGTGAAACTGTTTCCCCCTACTTCGCGAGAGTGGAGTTCCCTGACTGACGAGTGGATACCTTCTCAACAAGAGACCTAGCACCAGATGGACATTCTACAAATGAAAGTGAACAAGTTCAAATTATTTCAAAAGTATCTGGTGACATTGAAAATGAAGTTTTTAAGAACCAGATGTTAGAAACAGGAAATGAAATAGTTGACAGTCCGCCCTCCTCTGATGTTAACACAGACATTGAAACAGGGATAGAGTCACTTGTTGAAGAACCACTAATGGAGAGAGCTGAGAGAAAGTGGACAGACATCAATCCAATTAATATTATTAAAGGTGGCAGAACGCGATCTCAGAAGCTTTGATGTGCTTAATCTATCAAGGGGGGTTGACTGTAGTGACTATTGTTTTATTTTTGCAATTAGCGTTTACCGCATTATTTTATAATTAGTTATTTTGTTATGTTATGTTGATTAATTTTGTACTGATACTAAAGTGTATTTTGTTTTTAGATGTTTGGTATTAGTGTAATAAAACCTTGAATCGATCAGGTTGTTTTCACCACAAGACTTCTGAAATCTTTTTTGGTGTTTTGCTCATATGCCCGGTTTACCTCAGCAAAGGCTACAAAGATTAACTATCTAGATAGCACATGGTATGTTAATGAAACTTTTGCAATATTTAGAAAGATAGAGTTTTGAACAATATGTTAGGAAAATCAAAAGGTAGAGGTGTATTATTTTAGTTCCAATCTCATTCAATCCCAAAATACGCAAAGATATTAAAAGTCGTAACACATCACATTTTGACAGTCTATGGATTGAAATTACTAATCCAATTAAAAATTCTAGATTTCAAAAACAATTATTAAATGCTATGCAATTTATACAAATCTGTGTATGTACAATAAAATGTTTAGTAATCCGAATTATAGTTCAAATTATAAATCATCTTCTTTAAATGAAAGAAAATATTTGTAATTTTTTTTATTTTTTTTAAAATTTTTTTTCTCTTTTAATGAACTCCATAAATTTCTTCTTTTTACTCGGGCTAACATTATTTTCTGGACGTCATCCCTGTACCACTTTGTTCTTCAATTTGGCATTTGACTTTTACTTGACATCGAATCAAAAGGCTTTAATTACATGAGTAAGTTGATGCTTGTTAATATTTCCTAAATTTTTATTTATTTTTTTTTCTTAATGTCCAAACTATCTAGAAGACATAAAATAATTCTTCTAATGAGGATTCAACTTCTATATTTCCCAAAATACAAGCGGCATTTGCCTGCTGAATTATAATACTCAAACGTTGTTTAAAATACTCTGCTGCACGTGGTTCCTTTGAAGAAAATATTAGGGACTTCCCAAGTTGGGAAATAAAGTCTCCAGTTAATTTACCTGCACTGCCTTGACATTCAAAACCTAAGGATTGAAATATATAGTCTATATTTAGATATTTTTCGGGATTCAGCATCTGTTGCAGCTTTAGNCATGTACTAATTAATAAATGTAGGTTAGGAAGCTGCTCAATATTAAACTATTTATTAAAGCCAATGTATTTTGGTAATGGCTACATGTAATATTAATTAAGCAGCTAGTAACAAGTCCAGTTGCATATTCATGAAACACTTTTACAAAATAGAGTCTAAGTAGAATTGTGTCTTGTCTTGAGTATACACTGAGCTAGGATAGGGTACACATAAGTTATATCACTGAGCTGAGAGGTGGAACTCAACCAAGTGGATTGTTGATGGACTGGTGAAACTGGATGTGGAGATCAGCTTCAGGCAGATGCCCACTATCAATCATTGCAGAGATTGCTGTATGGCTTCATCACCTAAATAGTGAAGAGTTAAATCTAGTTACATTATGTTAACAGAAGTAAACAAAAGCTAAACTACACAATACAATGGAAAAGATATCAACAAGACTGTGAGCAACAGATATAAACTAAATACACTGGAAAATGTGCAAAGTTGACAAAAGATGTAACAGTCAGCAAATGTGTACATCCCCCAACAACTCATTTAAACCAAAAAGAAATGCAGAGAAAAGACCATTGTGTAAAACTAATATCATAATCATGTATTAATGAAAGCATGTATATTTATAAATCCTACTAATAATGTCACATGTATAATTTAATCAGAAATTGTCTTTATCATGTAAGTCTATATTTCATATGCCTGTAATGTTGAAGTATTGTGAATATTTATTTGGAATATTTATAGATGAGAAATTTACCATTAGTCAACAATGTATTATCACAAAACATAGTATAAACCTCCAATTAGTTAGCTAACAATGTCACATATATTAGCAAAAAAACATCATTTAAAATTATTATGCTCAATTTAATTTTGTCAAAACATTTATCAATTATATCATTTTGCCCCAATTCTAAAAATCAAAAATAAAAATTTCATTAAAAAATTAATTTGCTCAATTTAATTTTGTCAAAAATATTTGTCACTATATGGCGTCCAATAGAATCACTTCATTTCCACATGGCAATTAGCAATAGGTAAGGTGTCATATTTTAGGGCGTCCCTTTGGCACAGAGTCTCGGATTTTTTTAAGTACCAATATGAGATCAAAAGCAAAAAATAGTTTGAAAAGATTTTTATAAACTTTTTAATAATGCATTCTTTGGAAAAGCTTGTGAAAACATCAGAGGAAGGATAAATGTAAAAATTTTTAATAAAACTAAAACTAAAGAAAAATTAATCAAGGAGCAAAGTAAGCTAGAATTTAAAACACATTCTGATTTTGACGATTTTTTGGTATATCATCACTGTCAAACTAACTTAAAGTTTGATATTCCAATATATCTTGAATTTACTGTTTTAGAACTTTCAAAATTGTTACCTCTGCCAAGGAGGTTATGTTTTTCGTAGCATTGGTTTGTTTGTCTGTTTATCTGTTAGCAACTTTACAGAAAAAGTAATCGATGGATTGACCTCAAATATTCACCAGAGGTGCGTCTCTGCCCAAGGAGGAATCCATTAAATTTTCGTGCTGATCTGGGGGACACAAGCTCCATGGCGGAGGTCTGCGCCCTCTGAGTGCTTTTCTAGTTAATGTATAAAACTTATTATGATGTCTTACTACCATTGTTTGGTGAAAATAATATAACTTTAAATTATATGGATACAGACAGTTTCATTTTGAATATAAAAACAAAAGATATAATTCATGATTTAAAAACACTTAATGATGATTATGAATTATTTGATTTTAGTAATTTTGATAAGAATCACGAATTCTTCAATGAAAGATATAAAAAAATTCCTGGATACTTTTAGATTGAAATGCCTGAAAGTATATATTTATTTCAATTCATAGCTTTGAAGAGCAAAATGTATTCATATAAAGTTAATGAAAAAAGTAAAAACACTTTGAAAGGAATAAAAAAAGTTAAGAAAGAAAAGTTAGCTTTTGAAGACTATAAAAATTGCTTAGAAACAAATAAAATTGGTGTTTCAAACAATTATATATTGAGAAATAAAAAACATAAAATTAGTTTAATCAACACTGAAAAAACATCATTATCACCATTTGATGATAAAAAACTTTACTTAATTAATAATGAGAGTTTTCCATATGGCTTCCTTTAAACAATTATAATATAAATTAGTAGCAAAAATAGTCTAATTATTTATTCAAGCAAGATGTATATTAATTACATTGCTTCATTGTGGCTTTGAAAACATTTTGGGATATGTCTGCAAAATGCAGATTTCAAAAAAATGCAAAAAATTGCTCAAAAACATATTATTGCATAGTTTAAAAGGAGGTATTATAGAATATTTATATATATGTGCATATATTAAGCCGGACTATTTTTTACAACTAACACAAGAATGATGATAAGCTTGTGGGCCCCTTAACAGTTATGATGGTAAAGAACACCTCGCACAGACAGTTCCTTTCATGAAATTACTAGTCAGCCTATTCCAATGATTAAAAAAGTGGGGTACATTGCTGAGAGCTGTCATTGATACTATGCCAATTATTTACCATAAATCCGACGTATAGTGCTTAATAGATCGTGTTAAAACAGCAGTAAAAAGCGTAGATTTAGAAATGGAATTGACAGAGATTACGTGGTCTTTTTAATTAATTGAGAAAGTAGAAACTCGTAAATATTCTGGGATACAATCATGCAACGACTAGTCTATTGTACAATGCTAGATATCAATTAAGCCCTATTTGCAAAATTTCAATCGTGCGCCCCTATGACATGTTCAGTTGAAAGATGCTTCCCTCTTGTGATCAAAAGATCTCATTTTTCTGCTTGAAAACTTGGGGAAATACTTTGTCTTCCATTTTAACGATTGTGCTGGTAAATAGTTATAGATAAAACTGATTTTTTCTTTAGTCTCTAGTTTTTATCCAAAAGCCAAAATAAAGTCAAATTTGTGGCAGATGCTTCTTTCATTTGCAAACTGTATGTATGATAGTTGATGTAGAAGTACGCAATTTTAGAAATCTACTTAATTACCTCGTTGCCTTGTGAGACTTTTTGATGAAATTGTAAATGTGGCAGGGCCTTGTAGCTAACAATTGCAAAATAGAGTACCACTTTTGGTAACTGGAAAGAGAAAATTTCAAATCATTGCCTCAAGACACTGGAAAAAACATTTTAATCTAAAGTCTCTATATCAAAATTTTGTCGCTGCCCTTAGCATATTATCTATGACAGCAGTTTCTGTAGCAACCACAGGAACGTGATTTTGTACAATAGGTGTTGTTAAGCAATTTAATTGGTCAACAATATTACAGAAGAATCTACAAGTCTCGCAATTTACATCAATGAAATAAGAAAAAGTCATTTGATAAAATCATTAAACTGTTTGTATCTCATGGACAGACAAAAACAGTTTTTTAGCATTTAACAATTATAAAACCGAGCACTTTCGTAATTTTAGTTTTGTACTTTGCATTTCCTTATTATCGATTTCTTAATTGCTTTTTGCAATATCCTCAGTAGAAACAAAATCAAGACAAGATATTTTGGTTGTATATTATGAGTTGCTGAAACACGTATTTGAGATGCCCCAGCCCCTAAGCTCCAAATGAATCTGCTTAACTATGCTAAAAAGAAACTGGAAAATTTGGAACGGTATTGTGAAAATCTACAAAAGACTTCAGTTGCATATAATATTGTAATTATATTGTTAGCGGCATTATTTTTGCATGCAAATCAGTCTACATTATGAATTATTGATGTGCTAGATATAATAAATTTCTTCATTTCCCGATAAAAATTCAATTCCTAATGTAATAGGACTTTGTTTTTAACTTAATATTTTAAATTATATCATATTATTATACTTTATTTGCTTAGTGCTTGTATCAATTTGTCTATTTCTAGCACTTTCACTAAATACATTTTATTATTTCGTGCCTTTCATGTTGAATCAATGTTCAGTGGCCCAGAAAATTATTTTTTTCCGAATTTCGCACTACCAGTAGGAAATCAGGGAAAATGAGTAAAAGTAATGCTAATTTATCCGAGAAATTTTAATGTGATCATTGTTAAATTAAATTCCTTATACAGTGTAATACGAAAGGCTTCAAATCTTTAATTTTGTGCAATGAAATGTCAACATTTTCTTCCTAGCATTAGAGGTTTTAACCAGTCTTACCAGGATTTTTAAAAATTCGGGCTTCAATATTTACATCCTATATTTTCATATCCAAGTTAAAAAGAAACATATATTCTATTTATATATATATATATATATATATATGTATATTACGACTAGAATTGTAACATTTCCCACAATTTCTGTTGCCTTGTGCACACGTAGCCAATTACCAGCTCCACTTGTGGAATCACCAAAGACAAAACCAGTGCTATTAGCCTACTAGAAGCAGAGCAGTATTTTACCATTAACAAAAACACTTTTGTAGTATTACATATTTCAAAAAAAGCAGCTTAGCCAAACACCAACCCAATAAAGACTGATAGAAATGTTTAAAAAAGTGCTTCATTGAAAATTGAATGAATATATTCCTTATAAAGGACACTAACAAATAGACAAATATGCCAAATTATATTTGGTATTTGAAAGAGAAATTCTAAATGCAATTATGAAATTGTAGCATTATAAATTTTCAAAATTCTATTCGGCTCAATTCTAAAGTTAATGGAAAAAATAATTTCAAATTCCTCAAATATTCATAAATATATTATTTCGAAAATTCATTTAACATCTATATTATAAGTGTTTACAAAACTAAGAATTTCAAGAAAGCTTTTCACAATGTATTTTTTATATTTGGGGTATCTAAGCATACAATGAGATTATGTGATTGCCATGCGTGATCTGTCTCATTTTGCTAAATTCGCACGTGTAATGACCGAGATAATTAGCGATGTAACGTGGTTTTGTAACTTTTTTTCTACCAATCACGTAGTGAAAACAAAGAATGTTGCGTTTTTGCAACATCAGCTCCAAATGGGTTTCAGCATTTTTTATCAAATGAGATTTTATTATACATTTGTACGCAAAGTGAAAGATATTCTCAGCAAAATAATTAACATGATTTCAAAATGGCGGTTGTTATGTTGAAGCGGGTCATTGGATTTCAATATTTTTCTGGGTATCATCGTCTTTCAAGGGAAGACATGTACTGGGAAAGTTGCGAAGATGCGGGAATCCCAATCGTAAAAAGATCATTTACACGAAAGCAGTATCGGGACATTAAAAGATTTATTCACTTATCCAACAATGAATAAGTCTTTCCAACAGTTTGGAACATTTTATACAGCATTGTCTATAGATGAACAAATGGTTCCATATTTTGGCAGACATTCCTCAAAAATGTTTATGCGTGGAAAACCAGTACGATTTGGCTTTAAACTTTGGTGTTTATGTAGTTCTAATGGATATCTATATAATTGCCTGCCTTATTGTGGAAAAAGTCAGTACTACAATCATGAACTTGGACTTGGAGGCAGCGTAGTGACTGAACTATTGAAAATTTTTAAACATCTCCATCAATAACACTCTGTCTACGTTGAAAATTTCTTTACATCACATTCTATTCTATCTTCCCTAAAGTTGCAAAAATTTAATGCTACTGGTACAGTTCGTGAAAACCGTCTGAAAAAATGTGACTTAGATGAAAACATAGTGCTCTCAAATATGACAGAAGTTCATTTTCACAATGCTTGACAGTAGAGATGAAATTTTATTAGTAAAATGGTACGATAATTCAATGGTATGTGTTGCTTCCAATTTTGAATCTACTGAGCCAATCAAATGGGTTACAAGATTTTCGCTGAAAGAAAAAAAGCACATAAAAGTTAGTTAACCATTCATGATATCATCATACAATAAGCACATGGGTGGTGTAGATCTACATGATAATTTTGTGTCAAAGTATAGAATAAAGATAAAAGGAAAAAAGTGATGGTGGAATTTATTTGTAAATTTACTAGACTGCGCCTTAATCAATGCATGGAGAATTCATGAATTGGCGCAAGAAAATCCATTGAATCTTCTTCACTTCAAGCGTGCATTTGATGTAATTTTAATGAAAACACCATATGAGAAAGGTTGTGAAAAGAAGTCAAAAAAAGACTCGCGTGTTTTTAAAAAAAACCATCACTACTTTCTCTGAAGTCATTTCCAACTGCACAAAAGAAAACCATTCCGTTGTAAATAATCAAAATGAGAAAAGAAAGAGACGTTGATTTTGGAAATCGCAAACTGTATTTAGTTGTTCTATTTGTAAAATTGGTCTCAACCCAAAGTGCTTTGATGATTTTCATTCAATATTTTTCTTTGCATTTGATATTAGATACATATATAATGCTATGTTTTTAAGCAAATTCCTTAAAAAAATTAAGCATTAATTTTCAGTTAGATATTGTTATTTGTTGATGTTGCATTAACCCAACATTTGTTAGCAAGAGGATCATTGGATTTTATTCTGAAATTTTATTCGAATATTATTTTTAAGTCAATAATAACAGGAGAAAATAAAAAAAATAAGCCTAAAGTACTGCTTAATATAATATTCAAATTAAAATAAATATCACACAATGACTTTTAAAAAAATGAAACTGAGAAACAAAACAGACGATGAATTTATAATCTATAATCTATAATCTATAATATTTATTTAATTCTTTTGTTTTTTTACAAATCAAGTGATTAACACTTATGAAGAATTAAAACAATAAATATAAATTGACTTGGTTCTGAAAAAATACTTTGTTTTGGTTTCAAAAGTTTATTGTCCTTGATGATATAAATAGTTGGTTTTCATTGTTAAATAGCTTTGTTATAGCTTATAGACTTTGTCCTATAATTTGGATCTTCTTCGTTTTAGTGAAATTTTTAATGATTTTTTAAATTTATTGAAATTTCGTTCTTCTTTAATATCTGGAGGGAGTTTGTTCCATAAATCAATTGTAAAATTAGTAAATGATTTTTCAAAGATTTTCTTTTTTAATTAATACAATGTTTTTTAATTAATACAATGTTTACTTTATTTTCCATACTGTAAAACATTTTCAACCATAACTCTTGCGTTTGGCTTCTGTGCATGAAAGAATGAGTTTCATGAATAGAGCCATCATTATTATCATTAACAGAATTGAGTAATGATTAGAAAAAATGGAAATTTGAGCATGAAACCCACAGTTATTTCCCAGGAAAAATAGAAATACTAAATGCTAAAATGCTAAATATTTTTACTTTCAAATTCAAACTTTTATTCACAAAAGCCTTTCTACTGTTTAGTAATAATATTTTGGAAGACAATTTTTAAGCAACACTAAAGTATTTGACTGACAAGCTAAAACATAACCACATATTGCAATAGCTGGAGCCAACTTTACTTTAAAAAAAAGACCAAGATAAGAGCATTTGGTTAATCCATTTTAAGGCTTACATAAGAGCATAAAATTATTGAATACTGTGATGAGAGGTATTTAAATATGTTTTCAAAAAGGCTTTAAAGAAGATCATTTTGAGTCCAGGGATGCAGAACAACCAAATTCTAAGGGTCAAATGTACAAGGCACATTAATCACGTTGCTCAATCCAATTAGGCAAGCTCAGACGTTTGAAGATCCACAAACTGGTATGAATCTTATGCCGGAATCAAGTAAAACATATTTTAGAAGATGAAATCAGGTATGTGATGCTTCTAATCATGCAATTAGTTTTTTAACATGTACAGATGCAATACGCAAGAGTTATGATTAAAGATCTTTTACTGTGTGGAGAAGGGAAAACTTGCATTAGGTTATAGTTTGTTTTGTTTTTCGTTTCATTTTTTTAATAAACTTATTGTTTGATATTTATTTCAAACTGAATTACTTATGTTTTAATGTAAATGCGTTAAATTGTAATTTGAATAGTCTATATTATAAATTTATTTTGTTATGTAATAAATTGAATGCAATAATTTTGAATTTAAATTCGTTAGGTTTGAAATTGGATGGTAAAAGGTAGATCGCCACATTTGATACACAAATTCAATTTTATTATAAAAATATTTGTTATCTATTTGCAAAGTAATTCAATAAACGTGTTTGTGAAAGAATCTAACATGTACATAGATAAAAAAATTATTTAGTATGTCATTTAAAAATTATATTTTATGGAACGTGCTCCTTAGCTCCTAACAATAACCCTATATTTACTCAAGGCTTACCTATAATGACGACTGTAAATATTTTAGGGTTGATCTTAACTCACGATTTAGAAATTGCACTAATATGTGGAAGACCTTAATAAAATGGGCAATCACGCTCAAAATTAGCGCATCCTGATTCTTGAAATTTTCTTAAAAATCTGTGAAATCTGCCAAAAGGCTTGCCATTTTTTGAAAATTTCTTACTAAATTTAAAAAGCGTCAAAGAACTTTGAAATTTTCATGATTTTTAAGGCTTCACTAACTTCGAGAGTCCCAATGTGATTGTCAAAAGCATAATCATTATTTTTCAGAAGTATAATCCTAATTTTTGGAGTTATCTAAGAGGTCTGCTTGTCCATGGAACATATTTTTGCCATACCATCACATGGTAATTTATCCCTGTCCCATCCCATTCCACGGCATTCCCATAATAATATTAAAATGGAATGCTGTTCAACTAACATTATTAAATTTATGAAAGTTTAGGTTTAGTCTTTATTAAGTATATACATGCAAAATAACAAAATTTTTTTGGCATTATTAATTGAACTTTAAATTTATTATACAACATCAAGCATAGACACTATGGTAAATACAAATGTGTACTGTCTCATCCCATCCTATCCCATGGGATTTCCATTGGAACAACATTCCTCTGGAAAACACTGAAAATCAAATGTTTAGAGTCGAATGCTCATTACCTGCACAGACTTGCATTAATGTGAATATTTTTCAAGTAGAGCGCTTATGTATATGCCTAAAATTAGTTCTTGTAAGTAATTTTGATTTTTTTTACTAAATTTTAATGCTTTTTCTGTAATTAGAAAAATGGAAAACTAAATTTTCTAAAAACATTTTCAGAAATCTAAAGCTTTATTTAAATTATAACTCAAGAAAAGTTTAGGCTAAATCATGCATGAAAAATCACTTGATTCTAGAAAATTGGACCACTTTGCCGATTTCTCATTTGGTAATTCCATTATAAACTCGCCAAATTTTGACTGCCAAAAATAAATATCAATGTTGCATTATTTTGAACAGCATTGCCTAAAGAGAGCCATAGTGTCTTTTCGAAATAACTTGTTAAAGGAAACATACGTAATAAACTTTAAAGAAAACTGAACATTGCTCATTATGAAAGTAATGACTCCAGTGTTGGAAAATTGTCTGTTTTTATTTTCGACAATTGATCTAATTCCAACAACGGTGTTTGGAATTACAAACAGAACATAAATGATGTTTGTAATAATGATGACGATAAGAAATTTCTGCTCTTTCTTACGCATGTGTTCCTGCTTCTTTTGCATCTCATCGCATTCGGTGTCATATTTTAAAGCATTCCGTTCTTCCTGACGACGTCGGACAGATCGTATTTGTAAGTATACACTACTACAAAGAAAGACATTTGATGTAGAAACGACTAATGCAAAGAATATATGAGCTAAGAAGTAAAAATGCGAAAATTTCAGATGCATTTGTTCTAAAGAAGTGATGATAATTGTAAGCAAAACAGCACATAGTATTCCAATAAGAATCAATTTTCTTTGAGTTGATAAAGAATAATGTTGTCGATGAAATATCGGCCTGCATATGAAAAAGTACATATTTACATTGAATAACAGTATTAAGATTAATGAAGAAAATTCTGAGAAATAAAATACTGGAATATGGATAAGTTCCAAGGTGTGAATTTGATTTCTATCCTCTCCATAGAATAGAACCAAAGCTGTAGTAAAAGCTCCAAAGAAACAGCGTAAGTTGTCTACTGCCGCTATGCATGATACATAAATATCAAAATTCGATTTCTGCTTCTTCCGTATAACAATGAAGATGACAAGTGTGTTTAGAATTAATCCAATTACTGCAATCCCAATAAGAGTGTAATAAAAAACGCTGCTAATTTGATTTCGCATTGAACACTACTAAAAGGACAGACTTGAGTGATTAACCAATCAAATTTGTTTTAATAATCACGCATTTATTGATTTTGGAGTAATATGTTTATTCCATTTCCACAAGTGTCAAGAATGGCGTGAAGTTATTTAATACTTAGTATTATAAATATTTTCGATGTTTAAAGTAAGTTAGCAATCAAAAGTATTTAAACAAAAACAAGATTTGTTGCCTTACATTATTTGGTCAAATATATACTTATACTTTTATATTATATAATTTCATATATATATATATTATTTATATATATATATATTTCATATATATATATATATATATATAGTAAATATCAATCAGAAAAAACAAATTATATTTAATATAAATGCATGCATATAATTTATCATATATAGCTTGTAGTTTACTGTAAATTTATGTTAGCCGCATTTTGTTCTGATGATGACGTTAAGCGTTGTGGTTCGTTCCAATCAATGTATCTCAGATACATAAGGCATATATATTTATATATATATATATATCAGAGCTGCAACCGTGCCGTGCCGTACCTAAAATTTATTGAATATACCAGCGCCAGAAATAAAACTTTTTTGTACTATTTTAACGTTCGTATTACATTATGCTAGTATCTGTTTGATAATATAAACGATTCTAAGAAATAGATTTGCATAGAAATTACATTGCGGGAATTTTTAAAATGCAATAGCAATGTTCGAATTCTCGTTCCCGTCACTATGCTACATAATTCTTGTTTGACATTTTGCAAAATTTCAAATCATTGCTAATAGATGTATTCGATATTATATTTTGCGATTTCTGTCGAACAGTCATAAGGCAT